>CM053761.1:69179882-69194858 GCA_028658305.1 Pachyuromys duprasi | reverse complement strand
TCTTGATATCCTTTAGTTGTCTTATTGCTCTAGCTAGGACTTCAAGTACTATGTTGAAGAGATATGGAGATAATGGGCAGCCTTGCCTAGTCCCTGATTTCAGTGGGATTGATTTAAGTTTCTCTCCATTGAGTTTGATGTTAGCTATAGGCTTGCTGTATATTGCCTTTACTATGTTTAGGTATGTGCCTTGTATCCCTAGTCTCTCCAAGACTTTAAACATGAATGGGTGTTGGATTTTGTCAAATGCTTTTTCGGCATCTAGGGAGAGGATCACGTGGTTTTTCTCCTTCAGTTTGTTTATATGGTGGATCACATTCATGGATTTGCGTATATTGAACCACCCTTGCATGCCTGGGATGAAGCCTACCTGGTCAGCACTTTATTCTTTTTAAAAATTTAATTTAATATTTATTACAATTTATTCACTTTGTATCCCAACTGTTGCCCCCTCCCTCATCTCCTCCCAATTCCACTCTCTTTCCCTCTTCTTCCCCTATGCCTCTCCCTTAGTCCACTGATAAGGGAGGACCTCCTTTCCTTCTATCTGACCCTAGTCTATTAACTCTCATCAGGCCTGGCAAGGGTGCATCTCCATCCCTCCCCCCTGGGGGGGGGGGGAGGTGATCAGAGAGCCTGCAAAGAGTGCATGCCAGAGACACCCTCTGCTCCCTTTATTAGGAAACACACTTGGAAAGTGAGTCTATGGGCTAAATCTGAGAAGACTTAGGTCGTCTCCATGCATGGTCCTCTCTGCAGAGCCCCAATAGCCCAGATTTTTTTTTTGACTCTGTTGGTCTCTTTTTGAAACTCCCGTCCCCTCCACATCTTTCCATCTCCCCTTTCTTTCATACAGACCAAGCTACTCTAGAGGCTGAGGCAGGAGGATCATCAAAACCAAGGAAATTGTTTTTCAATATTCAAGGTCTTTATTTAACTCTAATAACAACTGTTGATGAGAATTTTCTTTTCCTAGTTCCAAACATCTGTTGATTTGGAAGGACAGTAAGAAAACAAACTGGTCGTGGAATCACACAGGACTGTCTTAGGATTGCATGGAGCTTTCCACTAGCCGTTGCTGAAGGTAAATGAAGGGAGGCAAGGGGATAGCATACCAGGGGAACAAAGGGAGCACTAAGAAGCGTGCTGGCAGCACCGCCCAAATTCTAATCACCATTTAGGACTACAGCAATGAACAGGAAAAGGTCTATCAGGAAACACATTCAAAGATTCTTAAAATGGACAACTGTTGGTTAAAGTCCATGGGGTGCTCTAAGTAAGCCTTCAGTAAGGCTGGAGTTGGCCCAGGTGCCATGACGTGGTGAAAAGGCACTGGTATGAGTTGGTGTGATCCCCCTGGCCTCTGCCTCCTGCTGGTGTCCCCATGTCTTGCTCTCCAATCAAACCCTCTAGGCTTGAGGTGGACAGTTTTTAAAGACTGAGATATAGAGGAAGTGGGTATAGAGTGAAGTACAGGCATTCTGTGCTGGTTAATGGAAATCTTTAAGTTAGGAATGCCAGTAAATGTGGGTATGAAGCCCTGGAAAAAGCTCCCTTTGGAAACATCAGCACAGCCAAGTGCCTCTGGCTGCCACCCCTCCACCTCAGAAAGGTGACTGTGAGTTTGCATCTACTGGTAAATGTTTCAGCTTTGTACTGTTCTTGTTGTTGTTGTTGTTTTGTTTTTGTTTTTGCTTTTGTTTTTACTGGCCACACAGAGTGACTCACCATGGCTGCAGGAAGAACTGAACATGCAAAGAGAAACCATCATGGACTACCAGAGGACTTTGAAAGTTAAGTTTTGTGGACTTGTGCTAGCTTCCAGGATCTGCCTAAGGGAAAGCTACAGTTTCAGAGTAGGGAAGGTATCTTGATGGTCAACTGGAAAAATGAGGACTTGTCAGTCATCCTTATAGTCATCAGTCAAGTTTCTGTGAGCTATCTTCAATAAAGTCTACCACTAATGTAAAAACCCACTACTAGAACAGGAAGCATGGCTGGGTAGTAAGCACTGAAAGACTGACTCAGCAGGAACCTGAATTCCTATCACCAAAAGCTGAAAGGCTAGGAGTTGTGGGTAACCATGCCTTATTCAAAGTTCATACAGAACTCTCTACTCTAAGATATGGTGTTTCTTCACTACAAATCATACTTTCCCATGGGAAAGATGGGTCAATAATTGGGTTTCAAAGATTAATAGCTTCCGTGGTCATGGAGTGCAGAAAACACACCAAAGACTTTGAACTACACAAAGACAGAATGTTTCACTTTCCTCTGGATGCAGTAAAAAGGGTTATGCCACACACCCCTCAAGAAGCACCCCTGCACCCAAGATATAGATTAGAATGATGTTCAGTCCCTAATCCATGACTACCAACACCTGACTCTTGTACACTAGTGCTCTGACTCACAGTGGCACTCTACACAAGCTAGCTGGATGTTCAGTGGAACCTAACTTAACTGTGAAGGGCTGAGAATCATAAGGAGACAGTAAACCAGGAGGCCCCTATCCTCTGCCCCTCCTCAGATTAGGTAGAAACCCACAATTCACTAATACCTCAAGTACATGCTAAAAGCAAGCATGGCTACAGAACAGAAAATGCTAGTAAATGACGGAGCACCAATTCAAACGAGAGCCTCTGTCTAAGGATGTTGAGAACAACTAGCAAGAACAAGCAAGCATTCCATGAGATCCTAGGCACTGGTGAGATATCTCTTAAGCTTCCCTTAAGAACAAGACTGGTTCTTTTTAAGAGCACACTTCCATCAAGGCACCCAGGAAGTGATTAGCTAATTTGTATGCAGCACTGACTAGGGCGATCAAGTACACAGAAACGTCTGCACTCTCAGGTGTTCCTGGCTGCTTCTGGTGGGAGACTTTATCCAGTGCACCAAGTCACGTGGCACCTGGCTTAGAGATACCATCACCTGGAACCTGAACTGCCTCCTGTTTTGCATCCCATGAACCTAACATCTAATGCCCTTCGAGCTGTCTGACAATCCCTGTTCCAGTCAAGAAAACTTGTGTGGCCCCACAGAAAGAACCCCAGTTTCTCTTGTCAGTTCTTGGCTAAATGAAAACAAAAGAGTAAGGATGCTTAAAGAGGCCGCCATAGAGACTTGTAAAAGTAAACATTCTTGAGAAGACAGGCAAACAAGGATGCAACAGCCTTGGAAATCTTCCTTTCCTGCCACCTCTCTTAAGGTAAGTGGGTACTTTTAGGGGAAAAGGAGCCTGTCTTCTGTCTCAGCTTGGTCCTTCTTTAGAGAGCTATTTTGACAGCAATGTGCACTCAACTTATAGCTGTGATTATCCTCACCTCCCTGATCACCGGTTTCCTTCTGTTTGTGGTATGGTGACTTAAAGGCATTGAAGCTTTCTTCTTGTCCATCTCATTTGCTGGGATCAGCCATTCAGGAGGAAGCCAGGTGCTATAGCATGATAGCTAGCTAATAGAGACTCCTGTGGGGAGTGGCCTAGGAAGGCATCCTTCTGGCAGCCTCAAACAATCAAATGTAAGTGAGATTCTCCAGCCCCAGAGGAGAATGGCCCCTAACCACACCATACCTGAATCTTCATGCTCAGCAGCTCCCAAATCCCTATCTGAGAGACACTGACAGATCATGTTTGCTATTGTAAGATATTGAGCTTGCAGACAATTTGTTACACAGCATTTGGTATCCCATATAAGCAGAAGGGAAGAACTCTTGCCTAGAAGCCAGCTTTCCCACTCCTGAGCCCTGGAGAAGACAATACCTATTTCAGCAGAATATGAGGGCTGAGAACTAAGAAGAACACTTCTGTTTATGTCTCCTTCTGGAGTTCTTGAAGGGAACCATGGAGCTGGCCTGGCCTAGATGCCTTGAGAGGTATGCATCATAAGTTTTTCAGGTTAGAGTCCATGGTTCCTGGGGCACAGTGTGCCTTCCAGTTCCTGAAAGATCCGTGCATTCCTGCAGTCAGTGAAGCATTCAGGCCACTTTCTGCTTCTTTGTATGTTCCCTTAGTAGTCAAGGAAGCAAGGCAGGACAGTTGGTCTTAGACATTAATCTTGTGTACCCTGGATAGCTTGAAAATTTCATTGTATCCTGACAACCGCAACTGTATTAATCCTGGCAATTGCCGTTATATTCTGCTTTTGATAAAGGTATAAAAACTGATTGTTCTCAATAAAATTGTCGCAGCGTCAGTGTTGCAGTGGCCTTTCTTACCTGCATGATGTTTCATTCATTGAGGCCATTCCAGGTGAGTAAGCATGAGCACTTACAGAGTTCTTCCTCATGTAGGTTGATTGTTCCCACAAGTGCAGAAACATATCTTCATAGAGAGAGCATAGATGGTTACTAAGATTTTATCAACAGACTCACTCAGGTGGGAAGATGGCAGATTAGGGCATCACATGTCCTTCAATTAGGGATCCAGCTGTGGGTCTTTCTAAATACAGAGAGGTAAACCACTGATTGAACTATGCCTACTAGAAAACGGCTCATGAGACATGGTACAAAGGTGCCATATGTTGGAAGCTTATTTTTTGTCTTGTGCAAGTGTCTTACAATGTTGATTTATGGAGGTTGAAGAATTGGTAGTGGTTGCCATGTAGGCAACTCTCCAAGGAATACTAGAAACATGTCCTCTGATTGGGGGTGGGGTGGGACACACATGCAGACTCCCCAGTATGGCAAGAAAAGGAAATCAGTTTCTTGATCCTAATCAACATTTATGTCTCAAATTCATTTCCATTTGTCCACCCAAGAGGAAGACCACTTTGCTGCAGACATTGCTTCAATGAGGAAGCAGATGTTTTTTCTCACTCACGACCTCATTGATTCACCTGGAGTCAGATTCCACATGGTGCCACCACCAACACCATGTGAAGATTCCTGATCTTTTTTCCTGAAGTATCTTCAAACTTTAGGGAACAAAGAGCTCTTTAAAAAAAAAGATTTATTTATTTATTTTTACATATCTCAGAGCTCTATCTGCATGTACACCTGCATGCCAGAAGAGAGCATCAGATCCCAGTATAGATGGTTGTGAGTCACTATGTGGTTGCTGGAAATTGAACTCAGAACCTCTGGAAGAACATACAGGACTTTTAACCACTGAGCCATCCCCTAGCTTCCGAACAAAGCGATCGTGTTCAAGCTTTTTATGCCAATGCAACACAACTTAAGATTTCCAGGACTCCATAAAATGAAATATGGAGTTTAATTAAAAACATAACAGTTATATTTCACAAAGAAATAAAACTCTTATTATCAACCTGGAGACTCCAAAAATTCCCAAACACTGGAGACCAAGCTTACTCCTGAGACACTGGCCATCATAAGAGGGTTACACTCTCAGATAGTCACACTGTAGCAGAAAACAAGACCAAGTCCTTAAGATATCCTTTTTATTTTCCTAAAGTTTTCACAAAGTAGGGTCTTTCCATGGTTCAAAAGAAAAAGAGTTTTATTTCCCAGCCAATGGGGATCTGAAATTCTACTATGAGGGCTTAGTGTAGACATCCAATGCAATCAGAAACTCCCAGGACATCATGAGCTGGGTTGTTTTATTGTGTTAGTAATGACTTGATTAGCCAGTGGTTATTCGAACTTCTGGAGTCTGACAGTGGTCCGTTTACCTTAGACATTTAAGTGCTGCACAAGTTTGGGAAAAAGGTTTTGTTAAGAGTCACCTCAACCCCATTTGCACAATAAACTTAAGGAGTGCTTAACAACACTGAAGCTCTTTTTGCATAGGTGGGTTCTATAACTTAAGGTCCTAGTGGTGATCTCTGTCATACAGACAGTGTAAAAGTTACCAAGCTATAAATTACATGGGACATCTCTGTAAGGATGAGTTCTAGTAACTGAGAAGCAAAGCTGAAGATAGAGGTCTGGGGAAATAGAGTCTGGGATGAACATTCTAGGGGATTTAGGAGTCATCTTGCCCTATAGACAGGATAGATTACCTGGCTGTTAACAACATCCATTCTCAGACTTCTGAGAAGAAATCAGCTATCCGTCTCTTCTGTTGAAGAGATAAACATGTGTATTTAATACTCATGGTTTCCCTGGACCTTTTCTGGGAGGACAAATACCTGTGCCTTCTACATCTCCTCATTTCAACCTTATTAAAGAGAAAACAGTGGCTGTAGTAGAGGCCATTAATAGAGACTGAATGCATTGAATCTTTGGCCAGTCTAATATGAGCAGGCATAAGAGAATTACAAGAATAGCTAACAAAGGACCAAGGAAAGGGAAAAGCCATTTTAGCCATGATGGTCATTCAAAGGTCACTTAAGAGATTTTGTCTCTCTTTATACAGATAATTATTTTGATGTTAAGTGGTATGAGAGAAAACTGACATATTAAAGCAACACATGGCAGGAAATGTTGACAACCAAAATTGTACTTGAGCAACAAATAATCTATAGTAAGTTGTTTTCCCCATAAAATGTGGTCCTCAACTTGCCCATCAATTTATTAGGGTTTTCTGATATTTTGCTGCAGTGTTAGTAGTTTTACTAATTATATGGGTTATCGTTGAGATCCCCTTTTGTATTCTAGTTACCATTCCTGGGATAGGCAATGCAAGAGACACTGTGCCTGTAACCATTACAGGAGCCAGTAGATGTTTAAAAAAATCATCACAAGTTGGAAGAAGACCTCTCTTAATTTTACTAATTGACTGCAAAGATTTACTAACCAAAGTGGGTGTAACGCAGTCTAGTCCACATAAACCTCTATAACACCCAGGAGGGCATTATAAGTAGCACTTTCACAAAAATTTCCCTCCCAAAGGCAGCTGTTTACCAGAAGGAAGTGTATGATTAGAGCTGGAATTGCAGTAAGGAGGGATCCAAATACATTTAAAGCATAAACAATGTAATAGAAGAACATCATCAACTGGAATACCAGGCAAAATTCTATGAATATGGGATTCAATTTTATCCCCTGTTATTTGTGCACGGTGTGTATGAGTGACTCTTATGCCATATAAATTTTTTTCTTTATTATTTTAAATTTAAGCTATTTGAAGATGTAACTTGGTACATGGTTTTTTAACAAAATAAAATATAATAAGATAAAAACAAAAACCGTCATATCAAAATTGGACAAGCCAAACCAGAACATTTAATGAAAAGAGAGGCCATAAATTTGAGTGAGAGCAAGGAGGAATGTATGGGTGGGTTTGGGGGAGAAAGGGGAATGAGGAAATGATATAATTATAATAAAAAGTAAAACAAATAATTTTTAAAAGGCAGCTGAGCAAGCCATGAGGAGAAAACCAGTAAGCAAGACTCCTCCTTGATCTCTTTATCAGCTTGTATCTCCAGATTTCTACCATGAGGTCCTCCCCTGACTTTCCTCAGAGATCAAGTGTGACTTGTTACTGTAAGTTGAAATAAATCTCCTTCTTCCCAAATTGCTAACGGCCATGCTATCTTATACAGCGATAGAAACCTTAACTAAGACACCAGCTCCTCTAGTGTGGTGATTATGTACAAATTAATACTTTTGTTGCTCTTGAAATTCATTTTATAAATTGTTTCACTCACTGTGTTCAGCATGATGGCACATAGCAGCTAGCAAGAAATATCACAAAGATATTGAAGATGTTAATATCCCAAGGATATCAAGGAACATATAACCTTGCGAAGCCTCCGACATGATCATAATTTGTGATCCTAAGCAACACTGCTATGAAATATTCCAAGTACAATACTGATTCCAGATAAAGACATGACTTTTTGTTATATTTGTAGGACAAACATACACTCTGTCACTGTGATGTCAGTTGGTGGAATTATCCTTAGAAGGTCTAGACAGATAAACATGGTTTAAAACACTGATGCTAGTTGTTGTATGCAAGTAAAACAGATCAGGTATAGTGGTAGGCTGGTGTCAAATCAGATGTATGGTGTAAATGACTCACAGAAAAATTATGTTCTGTGCACAGGCGGGCAGGCATCAGTTCTACCACAACAGCTAAATAGTGCCAAGAGGTGTGCATGTGAAGAACATAATAGCAATGGAACAGTGCTTTCAGGCAGCATCAGCTGCTATCCTGGAGCACTGACTGGGCTGTCACAATGGATGACTTGCTTAGTGTTGCTTTGAGACTTTTAGTCTTTTCAAGTGAGACCATTCTACATTCTAGTATTCCTAAGTTAGCAATAAAATATTTAGAATAACAAAACAAAACTGAAGACTGATACAGAAATCAACAAGATTCAGCCAGATTTTGAGGAAGTGGAAGCTATGAAGAGTCAGATATATTGAAGAAAAAAAATGTCTGTGGGCAATAGATACAAAGAGGTAGGGCTTATATACAGGAGTGTGGGTTTGACCTCTAAATATCAGAAATAGTACAGTCAGTGGGTTTCCCAGGGGACTTTCATATATGCACATACAGGCAATTTCTGTTTTTGTTAGTCTGTCTTCAAATGGGAACACCACTACTTCAAACTCAGGTATAACTGACTCCAAAACATGAGTGCTTCCCCATCACAACACTGCTTGACTGCCACATGTATCTTATATTTGTGGCAGAACAGACCCACGAATGGGGATATTTTTCACTGTTTATGTTTATTCCAAGACCTGCAACATTAAAGATATTTTGAATATCTGTTTCAGTATGGAACTTTTCATAAAATTAAGTTTGTTTCATTGATTTGGCACCTAAGAATACTCTGAGCATTTCTTTCAGTCATTACTCTAAAATTCTTGAGAGCAACAGCTGAGGTAGTGGCAGCCATGTGCCTGTTTTCCAGAGGCAGTGTCCAGATGAGAGCTGTTCTGACTAAAAAGTGACTGCTGCTTTATGCCAGCACAGTCTTCTATTTACCGGTCTGGTACAAGATCAAAGTCTATTCCCACGCATATTTCTCACACTTGGCTCTTCATAGTGGGCAACTGCATAATAAAACATATGTCCAGGGTATATGATAGCAAATATGACATTGGAGGGTAGAGCAATGTAGTGACTTTCTGGTATGAAGCAAGCCCTAATTCAGAATCAGATACATGCCTGTTCTTGCCCAGATGATAACATGAGACACTCTTCAAGAGAGGTTTTCAATATTTGTTTAGTGAAACCCCCCCTTTTTCCAGAATAAATTTTAATCAAAAATCCTAGATGTCTGGACTCACACAGTGGATCAGAGCAGTGCTGCTGTGATTAAGAATGAGGATACCTTTCAGAGGACCCTCTATAGTAGGCTCTCATCCTGTTCCCTCTCTTCCACTGCTTCTGGTGTCCGTCCTGTCTGTCACTCTGAATGAGATTTAAGCATCCTCCCGAAGGTCTGCCTTGTTCTTTAGCTTCTTTAGGTCTGTAGATTTTAGTATGGTTATTCTATATTATACGGCTAATATCCACTTATAAGTGTGTATATACCATGCGTGTCTTTCTGGGATACATCACTCAAAATGATATTTTCTAGTTTCATCCATTTGCCTGCAAATTTCATGATTTCCTTGGGGGATTGAAGCAGATGCTGAGACTCACAGCCAAACTTTGCATAGAACAAGGGAGTCTTACGAAAGAATGGGGTGGAGGAAGGACGTTAGAAGGACATGGAGGGGAGAGTAGCCACATAAGGAGACCAACCAAGGACCATACATGGAGAGGACCTAGACCTCCTGCTAATATATATAGCCAATGAGCAGCTCAGGAAGGGGAGCAGGGGCTGCCTCTGTCATGAATTTGGTTGCCTGAACTTTGATCACTTCCCGCTGGGGATGAGGAAGAGGAAGAGGATCCAGGCAGTCCTGATGAGACTTGATAAACTATGGGCAGATAGCAGAAGAGGAGAACTCCTCCTTTCAGTGGACTAGGGGAGGAGGATAAGGGGAAAGAGGCAGGGAGGGTGAGACTAGGAGGAGATCAGGGAGGGGGCTACAATCGGGATATACAATGAATAAATTGTAAAAATAAAGAAAGAAAAAAGAAAGAAAGGAAGAAAGAAAGAAAATCATTTGCCTCTCCTGTGGTCCTTTCTTCTTCCAAAGGGCTCTGAGTCTCTGACAAAGCAGCAGCCCCCTGGAACTTAAGTTGTTTTATTCTTTATTACTCTGTGTGCATTATCCACTCTCTGCTTTCTTTATACCCGAAATCCCATCCACATAAAGACTCCTGTGTGTCTTCGCAGTTCCCTGCATAAATGTGCCATTGATGCTTCCTGAACTGACACATTACGGCATGACTGACTATAAATGAACTATGGGACCATATAAAGAAGATGAGTATGATATGAAGCCTGCTGTCAGTGAGAAAACAATGATCCAATATGAAAAAACTGGTTAAGAAAACAGTAACTAGTCAGCTGAGTCATAGGCTGCCAGCAAGAGCCAGCAGGGAAAGAACTTTATGAGGTAAGTGGCATTAGTCCTTTCAACAAGGATGAGTTAGGACTTGGGAACAAGTCCAAGAAGTAGAGAATTAGCAAGACCTTTTTTTGTGTTCAGGAAGGAGAAAGTCTCACCAGAAGAAAGGGGTGTGCTAGGAGGAATGAGAAATGTGCATGCATGGATGCACTGGGACAAAACTGTAGGTGACATTGCGAATCAGGCCACTCAGTTAGGAATGACTTCTCTATGGGTAACTGTCACCTACTGCTTACTAAGAGAGTGATGTAAGTTCTTGAGGAAAAGAGTAGTGTGATTCAAGTCATGGACTAAAAATACTAGTCTAGCAATATTTTTATGACATACAGAGTTGCTGTAGGGCTGTTTTAATAATGAATGAGCTCTCCTCCTGCTGATAAGGAGATGGTGATTTCTACACGTGAATTGACAAACTCCCACATAATTTGGAGCAAATTCTAACATCAGCCACATAACCCTTCTTATATAGATGAAGGCAATTCAGTGCCATATTTAAAACAAGATCATATGTTTGCAAACAAGTAGATTTGCAATAAAATAAAATAAAACAAAAACAGAATATACTCACCATTGTAACATGTCAACAACAATGATATTTTAAAACTGCATTTGTAGACTCAATTACTGGTAGTTTATTAACTTCATTTAAAAGTACGCATATAAGTAGCTAGTTTCTTGTTTGTTTTTTTTTAAATCAGTGGCAGGTTATTGTTCTATGTAGATTCATGTGCATTTCTAAGATGCAGACACAATTCAACCTCTCTTAGCTTTAGAATTTGACTTGAGAATATTCCTTCCTAGCACAAGGGGCTGAATATAGATGAATAGCACATGAATACTGAGAATCGTGGAGCTCACATACCTTATTTCTAATGGGTCTTGTCCCTACTTCTTGGTTTGAATAGGTCTCCATTTGCTTACTAGCATCCAGTGTATGCTTTGGAGGAAGGGAAGGACGGGTTCTTGTTGTATTCTGGATTTTGCAGCATCATTGATGGATTAACATCACCATGTCATGTCTTCTCACTAATTTCTGCCCTCTCTATTTTGTATTTGGGGCTCATCTGCTTTATTGTCCCTTAATTTGGAAAAGAAAGAATCATATTAAAGGAACAATGGAGTCAAAAAGTTTAATATATGATTCAGACAAATTCCTAAAGTGTTTTTCTCTAAAGCAGAATTTGCACATAGAAATTCACATTCATTAAGCAAAAGGCACAGCATGTCAAGACAGCTCAGGTTTAATAGAGAGGTCAGAACCTTTTCTCTCTGTCATTGCTACTGAAGACATCATTAGAGCTACAGAAAAATAAGAGAATGTCACATAATGTCAGTCTAGTCATGGTGCAACTGTTCTTTTTTATTAGTGACTCAGCTGGTTGCTATGGAAACCCCACTCTAGCATCAGCGATACTACAGCTGATGCTTCTCCACCTCTATTTTCAGTTAGAATAAATTGAGCCCTCCCTCATGGGTTCCTGGCATGGTATTTATATCTGGGTCATGATAATAAAGCCATTTAGAAATATGTCTGTTGAAATTCTGGCCAGACAGAGCAGCTTCCCAGTAAAAGGGAGAGCAAATACAGGATTTCTAGGTTGATTTAAGCACCAATTACTCTGCGGGAAGCAGGTATTCCCTTCTGCCTTGTCTCCAGTAGAGACTGAAGTCCTTTTGGGAACTCTCAGTTTTCATTTTTTCTCCGGAAAACGTAGGCAGGGTTTTCACAGGCCCCACCATGATCCAACAGATATACACCTATTGATATGTTTCTTCAGGATGAGCTCAGTCTTACTTCATTTGTTTACTTATTCAAGTAAACACTGCAGAGACTACAGTGGGGCCAAGCATCTTGTTAAATAGCATTTTTAGGTGCTAGCTTGAACTCTAGCTATTCACAGTTTACCCAGGGACTGATCTAGTTGACATGTACACCCTTTCTTTGAAGAAGGGTAAACTAAGCAGGAATCAATGCTTATAATACTTTCAAAAATATGTTTAGTTTGGGGGATGGAACCCAGGGCTTAGTGTATGTGAGGCAAGTGCTCTACCACTGAGTTAAATCCCCAACCCTATGTAATACTTTTCAAAGTTATATTCACCGTCTTTGACAACAACTATATATTTTCTAGACAAAATGTGAAGTTCTGACACACACACATTTTATATATATATATAAAATATATATAAAATATATATATATTGGACGTATCAAATTATGTAACTATCTTATCTATCAACTCTAATAGTATCTCATTGTGGTACTTTTTGGGAAATGCGTGTTTTAGTTGGGGCATGGTTATATTTTAAAAGTTGGAAAAAGAGGTAACTGATTATGTTATTAAAAAACAGGAAGAGTAACTTATACTCTGAAAGTGTATCCCTAGTTGAATGTCTCTGTGATCCAGAGCTGGGGCTACAGGACTTTTGCTACTCTGTTTCTGGTTGAGAGTTCATTCATTCCTTAAATATCTACCAATGAAAAAGATTTTCTAGCAACTAGAATGGGATTCAGTTTGAAATGAGAGTAAAATTTCAAGACCAAGTAAAGAGGTCACTTTGGGAAACTGTACTGGACTTAGAGCAGGCCTGAATGAAGAAACCAACTTGAAGATCTCATTGTCTGTTAACCTTTCCCTTACAGTTAATATAGTGTTAAAGGCAAAGCAAGCAAACAAGGAAAAATTACTGAACAAAAGGCTTCGTTTGCTTTTACAGCAATAGAATATGAAAAGAGCCTTCACAGAACCTATTTCCTATACAACAAAGTTATTTTATGACACAGTAGGATTAATAAAAGTTATCTCTTTCCTGTATATCAGTCATTGCTTGTAGGCAAAGATAAATGAAGCTGTTGCTTAGAGAACACAGTAGTTTAAGTGTATCAGGGCCTCCTTAGTGAACCAAATGATAGTCATAAACGAGCCAGGAATGTCCTTTCCTACTGCGCCTATGTTACTGCATAGCTCAGAAACTCAGGCAGTGCCTTCTCAATGAATGTCCTGTACAGCCTGGTAGCAGCAATCTTACAAACATGTCACTAAAACACAAAATAACACATGTGTCACAGCTTCTGCATACACTGAGGTCTGTGGTCCTCACAGATGTCCACTTCCCAGATCCTTGAATAGAGAGTTCTGGTCATGGAAGCTCTTTAAAAATGTTTCCCTTTTAGAAAGGATGTGGAGAAAAGAATAACCCTCCCCACTGCTGGTGGGAATGTAAACTGGTGCAACCACTTTGGAAATCAATCTGGCACACTCTCAGAAAATTAGGAATAGTGCTACCTCAAGATATAGCTATAGCACTCATAGGCATATATCCAAAAGATGCTCAACTATACAAGAACATTTGCTCAACCATGTTCATAGCAGCTTTATATGTATTAGCCAGAAGCTGGAAAGAACCCAGATGTCCCTCAGTTGAGGAATGTGATACAGAAATTGTGGTGCATTTACACAATGGAATACTACTCAGCAATTAAAAACAAGGAAATCATGAAATTTGCAGACAAATGGTGGGATCTAGAAAAGATCATCTTGAGTGAGCTATCCCAGAAGCAAAAAGATACACATGGCATATACTCACTGAAAACTAGATATTAGACATATAATATAGGATAATCATACTAAAATCTGTACACCTCAAGGAGCTAATCAAGAAGGAGGACTCTTTGATCATTACTCCTTCAGAAAGACAAATGGATGGACATCAGAATAGGGAGAAAACAGGGAATAAGACAGGAGCCTACCACAGAGGGCCTCTGAAAGACTCTACCCTGCAGTGTATCTAAGCAGAGGCTGAGACTCATAGCCAAACGTTGGGCAGAGTACAGGGAATCTTATGAAAGAAGGGGGAGATAGAAAGACCTGGAGGGGACAGGAGGTCCACAAGGAGAGCAACAGAAGCAAAAACTCTGGGCACAGGGCTCTTTTCTGAGACTGATACTCCAACCAAGGAACATGCATGGAGATAAACTAGAACCCCTGCACAGGTGTAGCCCATGGTATTTCAGAATCCAAGTGGGTATCCTAGTAATGGGAACAGGTACTGTCTCCGACATGAACTCAGTGGCCTGGTCTTTGATCACACTCCCCCCCACCTCAGGGAGGTGCAGCCTTACCAGGCCACAGAGGAAGAAAATGCAGCCAGTCCTGATGAGACCAGATAGGCTAGGGTCAGATGGAAGGGAAGGAGAACCTCCCTTATCAGTAGACTGGGTAAGGGGCATGGGAGGAGATGCGGAAAGAAGGGTGGTATTAGAAGGGGATGAGGGAGGGGACTACAGCTGGGACACAAAGTAAATAAACTTTAAGTAATAAAAAAATAAATTAATTTAAAAAACATGATTTGACCATGGGATCCTGACATATGAGCTCAATTATTTCAGTTATGTAGCTTACTTTGGTCAGCAAACCATTGCAGCCTGCTGTTTCCGGAAGCTCAGTGGAAATATGGAATATCTGTGGTTTTCCCGACAACAATCCACCTGTATAAAAGCCTCTTGGTAGATACGATATCAAGACTCAAGAAACCTACTGCTGGTCCTCAGCTGAACTGTTCTCTCCTGACACCATGTGTTACTACGGCAACTAC
>CM053761.1:69115767-69179782 GCA_028658305.1 Pachyuromys duprasi | reverse complement strand
TGGGGGCCGTGGGGGCTGTGGGGGCTGTGGCTGTGGGGGCTGTGGGGCTCTGGTTATGGTTAGTGTGGTTAGTGTGCTGTAGAACCAACTGGTCTTACGGCTTCTGCAGATGTCCTGATATCCTGACCGGAAAGGCTTCCAAGTGCTTTCACACCAGGAATTCCATATATCATTAAATAGTCTAACTTCATACCAAAATATCTGAGAAATAATTGAAGTAAACATAGTCATCTAATTACTCTTCTTCATTTGGACTGTGATTTTTGTTTTATGCCATCTTCATCATGCTCTGTAAAATGTTTTCAAGTTTGACTCTAAAATTTTGAGTAAAAACATGTGTATTATCAAATAAGTAAATGAATAAACAGTTCAAAACAAAAAATATAACTAGAGCAGATAGTAGGTGATGGTTGAATATTCAGTCATACACAGGACAGTTATACAGCTCCCTTAAAGGCTCTGGGAAGATCACTGAGGAGTAAGTTCAAAAAACAAAAACAAAAACCTTTTACTAGCTAACTGGAAGACAGGTCTATTAACATTTAATGTGGATCAGAGAGAGTTTGATCAAGACTCATCTCTCCCTACTGAACTATTGGCTAGTGACATATTATGGAAAGGGTGCAGTCACTGGCTACCTTTCTACACTCAGTGGTGTGGCATGGGACATCAAAGGACAGCTCTGTAAGGTTAGACTTTTCAAGAACCTACTTTATTTAGGGTTCTTAAATGTTTTTTTTAACCTACCTTCCAACCCACTGACCAGAAGAAGTAGGGGAGAAAGAAGGTTATTTAGAAAAAAGAGTTGAGGACCTTTATAGACGAAGTCCTTGGGGGATTTTAACTCTTCATTGTCTGGATACCAACATTCCAGTCAAAAAAAACAAAACCACTAACCAAACAAATGGAAAAACACAACCACCAAGCAGCAACATGAATCAACAGCAGCAGCACTATTTAGAAAAATCAGCAAGACTTGGCCAAATCAGTACAAGTCAGAAAAAGAGCCAAGGCTAAGCTGTAATATCACGAGACACTCTCTGGAGTGTTTCTCTCTAAGAAGTGAAATGTAGGAAGACAAAGTCCAGCAAAAACGTGAATCTTACAAACTGTAGCAACTCAAAAGCATCGTCTCTGTCCATGGGCTTATGTTTATCCCTTCTTCGAGTCCACACAAGGCTCTTTTTCCAGATGGGAAAAACCACACCCCTTCACATGACAGCTCTCTGCAAAAAACCGTGAACCCTCTCTGTTTTCAGCTGATCCAGATCATGTGCACACAAGTTCATTTTCAACTGAGGATGAACTAAAAACATTTCCACATCCCACAGTTGGTACCAAAACCAAAACCAAAACAAACAAACAAACAAAAAAACACAAACACAAACAAACACACACACACACATAAAAGAATCCAAAACTTTTACTACACAGCTCCAAACCCATAACCACAAAGACAGCCCTCCCTACTTATGTTCTGTGAGTCACAACATAAAATAAAAAGATATGAATGAGAGAAATGAACAAATAAAAGGAGTGTGGGGTGAGGTTAACAGCAAGACAAAAGATGGGGGAGGGGATAAAAGTAATCAGAGAAAATTATGTTCATGTGTGAAACTGCCAAAGAACAAATTAAAATAATGTTTTAAAGGAAGGAAACGAAGATAATGCCAACAAATGCTGGCAATAATCTAGAGGAAGAGCAGCTTTATACTGTTGGTAAGAATGAAAACTAAAGCAACCATGCAGGAAATCAATATGGAGATTTCTAAACTAAAACTAGGTATACAAATACCATATAATACAGCTTACCACTCTTAGGTAAACATTCACAAGACCATAAGTCAGTACACCATAGTGATTCTTTCATATTCATGTTTATTTCTGTGCTTGACACAGTAGTCAGAAACTGAATCCAGCAAATATATACCAACAAATGAAAATGTTTTAAAATATGCTATATATTCACAGCTAAATTATATTCAGCAACAAGGAAAAGTGAAATCATGAAAATTTCAGAAAAAAAAAAGGATGGGGTGGAAAGTCATTATAAGCAAAATAAACTAGATGACTAAAAGTATTAGTATGAAACATGATAATACACGCATGGTGGAGCCTGTACATATCCTATACATATAAAGGAATTTTATAACAATTTATAACAATAGTAACTTATAGACCAGGAAGAGAAAAACAGGAGACTACTGTGGTAAGAATTTTATACTATATAGTGTAAGATACACACTGATGACAAATATGCCTACTATAAATCCTAATATAGGCAATAAAATAACAACAAAGTTGTGCCTAATAACGCAAAAATGAGAACCAAGCAAAAGAAAAACCATAAAATACACAATCCATAAAAAGGCAGGAGAACCCCCCCCCAACATCAACAACAGAGGAGTCTTTCAAAAATATGCTAAAAGTGAAACAATGGAAAATCATGACATACCAATTTCAATTAAAAGACAGAATAATAACTTGTCAAGATAAACTCCACAGAAATGAACATTATTCAAAATAAAGTGTCATCTTCCAATAATAAAAGTGTCAATTAAGAAGATAATTAATTCTATACATCTATGCACTTAATAACAGAACGTGAGGTGTCACCCACCATCCATTGTTTACTCTCAAACAGTTGGCATGACAAAACAGTTGCACACTATGTTTGAGCAGGTTTTAGTGGTTCTTGTGGGGTGAGAAGTGGGGACTGATTCCAGGAACCTATGCGCATCAGGCAGGCACTCTGCCACTGCATCTACTTGTAGCCCTTGCACAGGCTCTGAGTGCATTGCTCCAAGTTTTTCTCAGCCACTCACCATATTACTCAGGGCAGAGCACCATGAGTCAGTGCTGCTGAATTTTTAAAAAGGATATTTTGACATTTGCTGTGATTGTCTTCATACATATTTTTATGAGAAAAATACAAATAAAAGGGAGGAGAGTCTGGCTTTATTTCTGCAAATGTTAGTGCTTGATCTAGCAAGATCACAATAACTGAAGTTCTATTTTCTATTTCATATAACAGTCAGAGTGACGTGCTGTTACAATATTGACCAAATAGAAGAAGTTCATTTTTAGGGTGTCATGATAGCAGAAGAACTATTAAAACAGTTCTGTGTGAGTCACTAGCCTCGACTTTTGATGTTTTGGTGTGTCTGTGGTGGTGACTACTGAACTCTGACCTTGCACATCCTATGTAAACACTGTATTTCACTATATCGTCACCCCTGTTCAGCTTTGATTTTTTTTTCTCGAGATACTTTTAAATTCCAATGAAATAATCTGATATTTCTATAACTAACATCATGACACAGACATGGTACCCCAAACGTTATTCAACTTCCAGACACAAAAGCATATAACTGTTGGAGGTTTGAGAAGTCTATGTATAAAGGAAAACACAATATTTAAGTACTAAATGTTCTATTAATTTTTATTTAAAGCACATAAAAAAGATTTTCCCAGGACCCACCCCCATCTGTGGCCCCTGAGACCAGCACAGACCAGGGAGCAGCAACCTGCCAGCAACATTGGTCAAGTCTGCCAAGGGCCCTCTATGTTCCATTTCCCCCGCACACCCCATACTGCTGGTCCCAGGCCTGCACTATTTCCCAGGACACACCCTGATCTACAGCCTCCAAGACCAGCACAGATCACGGAGCAGCAGGAAAACCAGAGGACTGAGGCTATCTGGGATTAGAAACTCTACCTACAATCCCAAAGACCTATTACCATTAGAGACCACCAGACCTGCTAATGAGAGGAAAACAAGAACTAGAGACATAAGCATCACTAAGAGAATACAAGAAACAGACGAAAGAATCTCAGGTGTAAAAGATACTACTGAATAAATCAATACATCAGTCAAAAAAATGTTAAATCTAAAAATTTCCTGACAAAAACCATCCAAGCAATCTGGGACAGTATGAAAAGACCAAACCTAAGATAGGAATATAAGAAGACTCCAAACTCCAAGGCCCAGAAAATATTTTCAACAAAGTCATAGAAGAAAACTCTACCAACTTAAAGAAAGAGATACCTAAAAACATACAAGAAGCCTACACAACACCAGATAGATTGGACCAGAAAAGAAAACCCTCCTGCCACATAAAAATCAAAACACTAAATGTACAGAAAAAAGAAAGAATATTAAAAGCCACAAGGGAAAAAGGCCAAGTCACATATAAAGGAAAACCTATCAGGATTATACATGACTTCTCAACAGAGACTATGAAATCCAGAAGGGTCTGGATGGATGTCATGCAGACACTAAGAGAGCACAGATGTCAACCCAGACTACTATACTATACTACTATGCTATGCCCAACAAAACTTCTAATCAACATATTTTATTCATATTTTATTTCTCCAGGATTAAATGTGTATTATATACTTAATTTAACTACTGGTTAGATTTAGATTATAAGTAATTTAGAATTCTGGTCATCACATGAAAAGATAAATTGGCTTAATTTTTTTATCAATGAGAATGAAATTGGGATTTCCATCTCAGCCCCATTATCATACATTACACTGTATAGACCACCAGTTACATTTTTATACCCTACATCTTTGTATTTCATATAATATTTCTTTTTGTATATGTCTATGTTAAGTGATATGTAGAATATATCAATGATATTCTATATCGTTTATAATGAATGATTACATTGTGGAAGCATTCCTCTAGAAAGATCTCACAGCAGTCGTTAGGGGGAGGGTCATTTCCTTTGGCATTTTTCCAAAGTATTATTAAAATTAAAATGTTGTGTCCAAAATAACACAGAGACTTGATGGGACAGGCAAAATAGGTATACTTTGAGATTCATGGTGGATAAAGAATAAGTGTGCCATCATTACTGTCATTTACAGCTTGGCTTTAGCTTTGTGCCCTAAGCTCTTGTTTTGATTGTCGTTTCCTTAAATATTTAGTAAAATGCTGCATTGTCTTCCTGTGTCCTGGTAAGGCTGCTTCCCCCTGGGGGGTGGGGATCAAAGAGCAATCCAATCAGTTCCTGTCAGAGACAGTCCCTGTCCCCATTACTATGGAACCCACTTGGACACTGAACTGCCATGGGCTACCTCTGTGCAGGGGTTCCAGGCCATCTCCATGGTCCTTGGCTGCAGTATCAGTCTCAGAAAAGATCCCTAAGCCCAGACTTTTTGAATATGTTGTTCTCAGATCAGAGGAAAGGGGAGGAGAACCTCCTGCATCAGTGGACTGGGGAAGGGCCCAGGTGAGGAAGAGGCGGAGAGGGGTGATTGGGAGAGGAGGAGAAAAGGAGTTATAGGGGGGATACAAAGTGAATATACTGTAATTAATAAAAATAATTTTAAAAATATCTAGTAAAATGCTAACAGTTTTGTACTTTAATCTCATCAAGTCTAAGACATGTCTCTGGGTTTTTTGGATGAGAACATTAGTTTTTTTGCTCCATGCTGTATGTGTGTCACTATTTTTGCTTCCCACTTTTCAGGTTTGTCTCATGGAATACACAAAGCTAAGAGTGTTTGTGATTTGTTCTAGACTTTAAAGTTATTCTGAAAGCGCAAGGTAATGAAGCAATTATAAATTTTGTGAATTTTTTTGTAATTTATTTACTTTACATCCAGATTGTAGCCTCCTCCCTTATCTCCTCCCTGTCCCACCCTTCCTCCCTCTTAAAGATTGTGATGCAATGTGTGGGATCATGTCATCATATTTGATTCTCTGTTGCATTAAAGGCTATTCACCTTAAGTCAACCCTTTTTGCTTACATATTTTTATATATTGAGCATTTAGAAAATATAGTTTCAATTTGTTATATACATCTTAAGAGTATTGTCACAATTAGTTTTATAATACCAAGAGATAACATTTGTTGATATCATTACCAATCTCATTAAAGCCTTGAAGTAGTCAGAATCTTTTAGGTTCTTAGTGATGAATATAAATTTCAAACTCTTAATTTCTGCTTAAAAGTTTATGTTTTAGAATTGTCAATAGACACTGTCAATTGTTTTTGTTGAAGTAAAAAAATGTTTCATTCATTTTAGTGTCTGCTAGAACTCCAAGTTTAAGTAACTGTTTGTCTAGCTGATGACTACTCAAGTACAATATCATTCTGTAACAAAAGCATCTAATTCAGCTTGAATTTAAACAATTACCAATCATTTATGCCCAGGAATACTTATCTATGTAAGTAATCAGAGAGCTATGCACATTCCTTGTTTATCACCTTTCATCTAGCAACTATCTATCATTTCTCTATCTATCTATCTCTATCTATCATCTATCTATTTATCATCTATTTACCTATTATGTATCTTCTATATCTATCATCTATCTATCTATCTATCTATCTATCTATCTATCTATCTATCTATCTGTCATTTGTCCATCTATCTATAATCATGTATTGATCTATCTGTTTATCATGCAGCTAGCTAACTACAGTCCATTTTTTCCATCTCCATTACCACCATCATCATCATGTATTTACGTTTTGAGACAGGGTCTCAATATAAAGCCCTGACTGGGCTGGAACTGGTTATATAGAACAGACTGGCTATAAACTCATAGAGATCTTTCCCCTCTTTCACATTATTGTTGATGTTCTAAAGATTTATGTATTTTTACTTTATGTGTAACCATGTTTTGCTGACATGCATGTGTGTGTGGACCACATTCATGCTCGGTGTACTTGAAGAAGAGGGACTCAAACACTCTGGAACTGGAGTTACACATGCTTATGAGCCACCATGTGGGTACCAGGAACTGAAATTGGGTGCTTTGTAAGAGTAGCAAATGCTTCTCATCACTGAGCTAACTCTCTAGATCTTACTCTTGTTTGGGTACATATCTTAAGAGGATATTAATCTTTACCTAGGGGTCAAGATTAACAAAGTTAACAAAATTTGTTTACATTTCAAAATAGAAGTATCATTTTAGTTTTTTTCTTTTTCTTCCTTTTTTCTTTTTTCTTTGTTTTTTTGTTTTTGGTTTTTTTTGGGTTTTTTTGGTAGTACTTCACTGACTCAGGCTAAAGTGTTAGCAGTTTTTCACCATTGCTTATGCATCATTGGTGCAAATATCAAAACACTCACAAAGATATATTGATGTCATTATTACAAAATGGGTTTTGATTTGTTTTATCTGTTCAAACTAGAAATATGGGATCAACCTTACAGATGTTAGGCGCTAATGCCTTATATTATATAGTTCTTTATTTTAGTAGTAAATATCTTTTAAATTAACATATGGTTTTTTTCTTTCAATTTTGGAAATAGTGTTCACATTTGATGTAATAAGAGCACTTTCATTCTACTAATAAGGCCATCTCTCATCACGGCTAAGAGAAATCAACTTCTTAGAGAGAGCATCTATTCTTGTCTTCTGACTCTTGAGAAATACTTGAAACATTTCTAGCATTATTATGCATGCTGTTCCTATCCTGCAGAGCTGTTGTTCACAGGATCATATTTGCTATGCTTTCCTCTGGTCTCAGGGGAGAAGGACGGTGTAGGGGGTCAGTGTTAGCCCAGAAGTGACCATTGACAGAACCACAGGTGGAAAGGAAGCTTCACTAATTAATTGGATCACATTCTACAGCTTCCTTGGTCCCTTAAGCCCATGATGACACCTGCCTCACCCAGCATGTTCTGTCTAAACTTCAAAACCCTTTGTTATGAGTGAGGCTGAACAATTTTGAGTTCTTAAGTCACCTGGATTCTGATCAGCTCAGCCATTTCCCAGTGGAATGAATTCAATGAGTTATTTAGCTTCCCTGAATTTCAGTTTTCCCTCCTAAAATTGCACATGAAATTAGAATCATTCTCTGTATTTTTGTTTTGTTCATGAGAATTAAATAGAAGGTTTTATTGCTGTTGTTTTGTTCTTTTTTCTTTTTTAATTTTTAATGAAAATAATTCTATTTAACTAAAAAGTCACATCACGTAATATATCCCTTTCTTCCTTCCATTCTTTAAATTTTTATATTTTTCTGCACAATTTATTCATTACATAACCTGGTTGAAGCCCCCTTCCTCAATTCCCTCAGTGCCACCTTCCCTCCATCTTCCCCTCATCCCCTAGTCCATTGAAAGGGGAAGTTCTCCACTATTGCCTTCTGCCCATAGCTTGTTAAGTCTCATTAGGACTGTTTGGATCTCCTTTCTTTGTGGCCTGGTAAGGTTGCATCATCAGGGGCAAGTGATCAGAGAACAGTTAACTGAGTTCATAATAGAGGCAGCCCCCGGTCCCCTCACTCAGAGATCCACATGGAGCTGAGCTGCCATTTGCCCACATCTGAGCAGGGGGTCTAGATCCTCTCCGTGCATGGTCCTCAGCTGGTGGATCAGTCTCTGCAGGACCCCTGGGCTCAGATCATTTAGTTTTGTTGATCTCCTTGTTTTAATTTGTTGATCCCCTCTCTTCCTGCATAAGACTCCCTGCACTCTGCCCAAAGTTTGGCCATGAGTCTCATCATCTGCTTCAATCCCCTGTTGGGTGAATCCTTTCGGAGGACCCTCTATAGGAGACTCCCATCCTGTTTGCTCTCTTCCAGTGCTTATGGTGTCAATCTTGTATGCCATTCTGAATGAAATTTAAGCATCCTCCCTAGGGTCCTCATTATTGTTTAGCTTCTTTAGGTCTATAGATGGTTGTCCTATATTATACGGCTAATATCGGCTTATTAGTGAATGCATACCATGCCTATCTTTCTGTTTCTGGTTACCTCCTTCTTTGGGGGAAGTAGGAGATGGCCAGCAGAATCTGCCACAGAGCACACTGCCTGTGCCTCAGCCCCAGTGACAGCGGCGGCTTCTACCAAAGAAACCCAGGCTTGGGATCTGGGTCTGAGAACACCCAATCCTTTTGGGCACTCCCCCCGAGAATGCCGCCATAAACCTGTCCTGGAAGAACAGAAGGATAGGGAGGTGCACTGCCAATTTTGTCACAGCTCACAGCGCCCGCCTGAGCTCCAGCACTGCCGGCTGTTTATAGCAAACAAACCCCAGCTCAGGATCTGGGATTGAGGTCACTCAACACTTCCTGACACTCTCCTGGGCCCAGCCGCAATAAGGGCTAGCACCAAGCTCTAGCACCGGTGGCCCCTGGCAGAGAAACCCCCAGCTCAGAATCGGGGACTGAGAATACCCAACCCTTCGTAGCACTCCCCTGAGACCACCCCATAAGCCTGCCCTGGCAGAGAGGAAGGACAGAGAGGTGGCCTGCTGATTCTCCCACAGTCCACAGCGCCTGGGCTCCAGTACAGCCGGCGGCCCCTGGCAGAGAAACCCTGGTGCTGGATCTGAGATTGAGGATACTCAACCCTCCCGGAACCAGCCAACATATGCACTAGCGCTGGGCAGCTTCTGGCAGAGATATCTGGGTCTAGGATCTGGGACTGAGAACACTCAACTCAAGTTTTACCGGTACTTCCTCCAGGAGCAGCTGCCATAAGACTTCCCTGGCAGAGAGGAAGGGCAGAGAGGCTGCCTTCGGACTCCACCACAGTCCACAGCACCTGAGTCCCAGCTTTGCGATCTTGGAAAGAGGAGATCCAGTCTCCACTCACTACCACCACCCCAGTATCTCCCTGGGTCCAGCCACCAAAATCATTCCCTGGTGGTAGTGAAGGACACAGAAGGGGCCTGCAGAGTCTGTCACAGATCACATTGCCAGGGCCCCAGCATGGGCTGCACTCAGACAGCACATAGACCTGCTGCTACAGTGCCACTGAGCTGATTGTTAGCCTACACCAACATTTGCCCCAGCAGGATCAAATCAGAGAGTAGAGAGCCAGGGAAACCCCTGAGTTTTCCAACTGGTCCTGCAAGGGAATGAGTATGCCTCCAAGGGAGTGTTTGCCCCAGATCCAGGGCCCCTCTACGCAAACCACCAGATAACAGATCACTACCACCCACACCCCTAATGTGGACATCATAAGGATTCTTGGGATAGAGATCCCAACACTGAAGCCTCTGCTCTGTGGGTCTACCAGTGAATTGCAGGCATGCAATTCCTGGATCCCAGACAGAGCTGCATACCAGTGGCCTGAAGGCACTGCGATAGTAAGGGAATCTATGCATGCACACCGCACCCGATAAGAGCGTCTGTGAATAGCACTAGCATCACATTCCTCACTTAGGTAAAGCTAAAACCACAATGCACACACCCAAAACAGTGAACCTCTCTCATCTTCCTGAAAAACAGTCTAGAAAACAGAAAGAGAAGGTCCTAGCCTGAACTACAGAGTCCAGGAAGCAACAGTGAGGGGTAGAGATAAGCAGATGGCCAGAGGCAGATGTAAGAACAAACCCAACAGAATTCAGGACATCATGGATTCCTAAATCCATGGACACTTCAATTCACTAGATACACAAGAAAACGACTTTAAACCTATGTTTTTCCAGCTATTAGAGGCTCATAAAGAGGAAATGAACAAATCTCTCAGAGAAATGACTATGAAAATTGAGGCAAACAATGAGGAAATGAACAAAGCTCTCAAAGAAATACAGGCAAATACAGCCAAACAAGTAGATGCACAATTAGTGACATATAGAGAGGAAATGGACAAAAAAATAAAAGCCATAATTGAAAAGCACGACTCCACATTCAATCAGATGAAGGAAATGGTGCAAGACATGAAAACAGAATTAGAATCAATAAAGAAACTACAAACAGAGAAAAACCTGGAGCTGGAGAACATAGAGAAAAGAATAGGAACTACAAAGGTAAGCATCACCAACAGAATACAAGAGATGGAAGAGAGAGTGCTGAAGATACGCTTGCAGAAATTGATATGTCTCTCAAATAAAAAACAAAATCAGCAAAGTTCCAAACCCAAAACATCCAAGAAATCAAGGACACCATGAAAAGAAAAAAATCTAAGAATAATAGGAGTAGATGAAAAAGAAGACATCAGGCTCCAAGGTCCAGAAAATATTTTCAAGAAAATCATCGAAGAAAACTTTCCCAACTGAAAGAAAGAGATGTCCATAAACATACAAGAGACCTAGAGAACACCAAATAGACTAGAACAGAAAAGATATTGTTCACCTCACATCATAGTCAAAACAATGAACTTACAGAACAAAGAAAAAAAATTGAAAGCAGCAAGGGAAAAAGGACAAGTAACACATGAAGGTAGACCTATCAGAATCGCACCAAATTTTTCAACAGAAACTATGAAAGCCAAAAGGGCCTGGACAGAAATCATGCAAAACTTAAGGGACCGCAGATGCCAACCCAGACTACTATACCCAGCAAAATATCAATCAACATAGACAGAGATTTCAAAATGTTCCATGACAAATCCAAATTTAAACAATGTCTACACAGTAACTCAGCCCTACAGAAGTTACTAGAAGGGAAATTCCAACCCAACGAAAACAGCTACATCCAAAGAAACATAGGACATAGATAACTATACAACAAAAAAACCCAAAAGATTACAAGCAATGAAACAAAGCAATAGCACCAACCCCACATCAAAGGAAAGTAACATTAGTTAGTCACTAGTATCTATCAATATCAGTGGACTCAATTCTCCAATAAAAAGACACAGACTAACAGAATGGTTACAGAAACAAGATCCAACATTCTGTTGCATCCAAGAAACATACCTATGCAACAAAGATAAACACTACCTCAGAGTAAAGGGCTGGAAAAATATTTTTCAAGGAAAGGGATACAGAAAACAAGCTGGAGTAGCTATCCTAATACCTAATAAAATAGACTTTCAACCAAAATTAATCAAAAAAGATGAGAAGGGGCACTTCATTCTCATCAAAGGAAAAATCCAAGAGGACATCACAATTCTGAACATCTATGCCCCAAATACAAGAGCGCCTTGTATTTAATAATATTTAATATATTTAATAATTTTAATAATATCTCATTCATAAATAAGATATTATTAAAGCTTAAATCACACATTAATCCCAATACCTTAGTAGTGGGAGACATCAACACCCCACTCTCACCAAGGGACAGATCAACTAGACAGAAACCAAATAGGGAAATAAAGGCACTTACAGACTCCCTAATTCAAATGAACCTAATGGATGTCTACAGATCTTTTCACCCAAACTCAGAAGAGTATACCTTCTTTTGAGCACCTCATGGAACCTTCCTTAAGATAGACCATATAGTTGGTCACAAAGCAAGCCTCAACAGATACAAGAAGATTGAAATAATCTTTTGTATTCTATCCTACCACCATGGACTAAAGCTGGACCTCAACAACAATGGAAATATCAAAAAGCCTACACGCACATGGAAACTGAACAACTTGCTACTCAATGACAGCTGGGTTAAGGAAGAAATAAAGAAAGAAATTAAAGACTTTCTAGAACTCAATGAAGATGAAGGTACAACATATCCAAACTTATGGGACACACTGAAAGCAGTGCTCAGAGGAAAATTCATAGCACTAAGTGCCTGCAAGAAGAAATTTGTAACATCACATATAAGCAACTTAATGGCCCAACTGAAAACCCTAGAAAAAAAGAGAAGCAGATGGACCCAAGAGGAGCAGATGGCTGGAAATAATCAAACTCAGGGCTGAAATAAATCAATTAGAAACAAATAAAACTATTCAAAGAATCAATGAAACCAAGAGCTGGTTCTTTGAGAAAAATCAACAAAATAGACAAACCCTTAGCCAAACTAACTAAAACACAGAGAGAATCCATTCAAATCAGTAAAATCAAAAATGAAAAGGGGGACATGACTACAGACACTGAGGAAATCCAAACAATCATTAGGTCATACTATAAAAACCTATATGTCACAAAATTTGAAAATCTCAATGAAATGGACAATTTTTTGATAGATTTCATCTACCAAAATTAAGTCAAGCTCAGGTAGCAAGGCTGAATAGCCCTATATCCCCCAAGGAAATAGAAGCAGTCATCAACAGTCGCCTCTCCATAAAAACCCTGGGCCAAATGGGTTCAGTGCAGAATTCTATCAGCCCTTCATAGAATTACTAACACCAATACTCCTCAAATTATTCCACAAAACAGAAACAGAAGGAACAGTATGAAACTCATTCTATGAAGCCACAGTCACCATTCCCAACCCACAAAAAGACCCAACAAAAAAAGAACTTCAGACCTATCTCTCTTATGAACATTGATGCAAAAATACTCAATAAAATACTGGCAAACCTAATCCAAAAACACATCAAAGATATCATCCACCATGACCAAGTAGGCTTCATCCCAGGCATGCAAAGGTGGTTCAATATATGGAAATCCATTAATGTGATCCACCATATAAACAAACTGAAGGAGAAAAACCACATGATCATCTCCTTAGATGCTGAAAAGCATTTGACAAAATCCAACACCCATTCATGTTTAAAGTCTTGGAGAGATCAGGGATACAAGCCACATACCTAAACATAGTAAGGCAATATACAGCAAGCCTATAGCCAAAATCAAATTAAATGAAGAGAAACATAAATCAGTCCCACTGAAATCAAGGAATAGGCAAGGCTGCCCACTCTCTCCATATCTCTTTGACATAGTACTTGAATTCCTAGCTAGAGCTAGAGCAATAAGAAAACTAAAGGAGATCAAGGGGATACAAATTGGAATGGAAGAGGTCAAAGTTTCACTATTTGTAGATGATATGCTAGTATACATGAGCAACCACCAAAATTCAACTAGAGAACTCCTTCAGCTGATAAACACCTTCAGCAAAGTGGCTAAATACAAAATTAACTAAAAAAAATCAGAAGCCCTCCTGTATACCAAAGACAAAAGGGTTGAGAAAGAAATTAGGGAAACAATACCCTTCACAACAGTCACTAGTAACATAAAGGACCTTGATGTGACTCTAACCAAACAAGTGACAAACAAAAGACCTGTTTGAAAAAAACTTCAAGTCTCTGAAGAAAGAAATTGAGGAAGATATCTGAAGATGGAAAAATCTCCCATGCTCATGGATTGATAGGATTAACCTAGTGAAAATGCCTATTCTGCCAAAAGAAATCTACAGATTCAATGCAATTCCCATCCAAATACCAACACAATTCTTTATAGACCTAAAGAGAAAAATTCTCAACTTCATATGGAGAAACAAAAAACCCAGAATCTCCAAAATGATCCTGTACAACAACAGATCATCTGGAGGCATCTCCATCCCTGATGTCAAGCTGTACTACAGACCAATAGTAATAAAAACCCCATGGTATTGGCATAGAAACAGAATAGTAGATCAATGGAACCGAATAGAAGACCCAGAAATAAACCCACACACCTATGGATACTTGATTTTTGACAAAGAAAGCAAAACCTTTCAGTGGAAAAAAGTCAGCATCTTCAACAAATGGTCCAACTGGATATCTACATGCAGAAAAATAAAAATAGATCCATATTTATCACCCTGCACAAAACTAAAGTCAAAGTGCATTAAAGACCTCAATATAAAACCAGATGCAATAAATTAGTTAGAAGAAAAAGTGGGGAAGAGCCTTGAACTCATTGGCACAGAGACTACTTCCTGAACAGAACACCAACAGCACAGGCTTTAAGATCAACAATAAATAAATGGGACCTCATGAAACTGAAAACCTTCTGTAAAGCAAAAGACACTGTTTGCAGAAAAAAAGGACAGCCTACAGACTGGGAAAGGTTCTTCACCAACCCTATATTTGACAGAGGGCTGATATCCAGATTATATAAAAACTAACGAAGGTAAAAAGCAACAAATCAAGCAATCCGATTAAAAATGGGGCACAGAGCTAAATAGAGAATTCTCAGTGGAGGAATACAGAATGGCACAGAAACACTTAAAGAAATGCTCAATGTCCTTAGCCATCAGGGAGATGCAAATCAAAACGACCCTGAGATTTCACCTTACACCCATCAGAATGGCTAAGATCAAAAACTCAAGTGACAACACATGCTAGAGAAGTTGTGGAGAAAGGGGAACCCTCCTCCATTGCTAGTGGGAATGCAAACTTGTACCACTACTCTGGAAATCACCCTGGCACTTTCTCAGACAATTAGAGATATTGATTCCTCAGGATTCAGGTATACCACTCCTGGGCATATATCCAAAAGTTCCTCAAGTACACAACAAGAACATTTGTTCAACCATGTTCTTAGCAGCTTATTCGTAATAGCCAGGACCTGGAAACAACCCAGATGTCCCTCAACTGAGGAATGGATACTAAAATAATGGCACTTTTACACAATGGAATTCTACTCAGCAATTAAAAATGAGGAAATCATGATATTTGCAGGCAAATGGTGGGACCTGGAAACGATCATCCTGAGTGAGGTATCCCAAAAGCAGAAAGACACACATGGTATATACTCACTTATATAGACCTATAAGATAGGGTAAACATACTGAAATCTATACACCTTAGGAAGATAAACAAAAAAGAGGACCCAAAGATGATCAATCCTCACTTAGAAAGACAAATGGGATGGACATTGCATATAGGAGAAAACAAGTAACAGGACAGAAGTCTACCACACAGGGACTCTGAAAGACTTTACCTAGCAGTTTATCAAAGCAGATATTAAGAGTCATAACCAAACCTTTGGCAGAGTGCAGGGAATCATAAGAAAGAAGGGGAGTTAGTATGAACTGGAGGGCTCAGGAGCTCCACAAGGACCAAATATATCAGGGCACAGGGGTCTTTTATGATACTTTTTCTCCGAACAAGGACCATATATGGATATAACCTAGAACATCTGTTTGGACGTAACCTATGGTAGCTCAATATTCAAGTGGGTGCCCTATTAAGGGGAACAGGGACAATTTCTGACATGAACTCAATGGAGGGCTCTTTGACCCCCACCCCACTGAGGGAGGAGCAACCCTGCCAGGCCTCAGAGGAGGAAGTTGCAGCCAGTACTGAGGAGACCTGATAAGCCAGGTTCTGATGAAAGGGGAGGAGGTCCTCCCCTATCAGTGGACTTGGAAAGGGGCGGGGAGGAGATGAGGGAGGGAGGGTAGGATTGGAAGTGAATGAGGGAGTGAGATACAGCAACTTTATTATATAAAGTTAATAAACTGTAACTAATATTTTAAAAATAAAATAAAATAAAAACCTTTGACAAAGTTCTCTACATCCCTGGCTATTGCTGGTACTAGTTGAGGGCACTAAGCTCAGGCTTAAGGTAACAGCAGAGTCCTGCTTTCTGACATGGTTACTGGTTGTAAGGAGGGCTTGAGGAGATTTTCAGGGTGGGGTTTGGGCTTTAGAGAAAGATTTTTTTTCAGAGGTTTCAGAGTGGCAATATCATTATTAGTGATGCTATATTGTCATGACTATGACTGTTGTAGTTTCCTAGAGGATCCAAATATTTACATTCCTCTGTTGTGCAGTGAGAGGTTAGAGCCACACACCAAAGAAACCAGAATGATTAAGTAACGTTTTCAAGATCTTCGCTGCAGGGATGCTATGGCCATGCTCATAGAAGGATTCCACAGGTAGACTTCTAAGTCAAGGTCAAGATGCTAAGCAATCTGGGTCAACCAAGGCAGAAAAAGCTCTCCTCCTCCTCCCAACTATTTACAATGCAAAATCTGCCCTCTTTAGTAAAAGGCATGCATATTTTAAAACGAAGTTTTCATTAGTAAAGGTATTTGCATAAAAAGCATTGTCTGAATCACTCCCACCCACCCATTTATTCATGAATTTCCTTCCCATTTCTGTAATTTGTCTCCATACCTCTAATCAGAAGGCATTTTCCTTTCTGTTGTTCAGCATTATGTGTGACCATCATCTAACTGCTTCCCAAGTCTCATGTATTTGTCTGTTTCCATGCATATCTATATAATTAAAAGTTTTCTTCTTTGCTCTTTTATATTAATTCAATTCTTAGACTAGCCAAATAACCTTGAAACGTTTGACATATTTCCCCTACAGGATATTAACAGCCATGAAAAAGCAAGTTTTTTAAGATCCTCACCCTTCTCTCAAACTGCACAGACAGCACAGAAGGATGGATTTTGGTAAGTTTCTAAGAAGGAAAACAATGGCATCCTCGAGGATACCATGGTTGCACGTCTTGCTACAAAAAGTCAAATTATCAGGTTACTAATGCAAGCTTCAAAAACATACAACATGTGGTCCAGTTGTGAGACAAAGAGTAGTTTTCATTATTTGGACAATTTATTATTACTCTGTCTCTCTTTCTCATTGTCCTGGTTTGTTTATGGTCTTCATGTTAAAAAGAATTAACAACAGACAGTAGAAGCAGCACTTGACAAATGTTTCTAGCTTCCCACTGGCACATTTTATCCATGTTTGGAAGAAAATCTTGGCATGTCAATTTTCTGTTTGTCAATCTCTAGAGGAAAGAATAATGAAGCTAGGTGATATTTATAGTGCGTTTTGTTATTTGGTTATCCAATGTTTATATTTTTTAACTTCATTCAATAATCACATAACCAGGTCCTCCATTTATATCTGATTATCAGAAGTGGCAGATATTGAGAAACATGACGTTCTCTCACAGTATTTAGTCATACAGATAATATTTAAATAGGCAATGAGAAAGAATATAGCCAAGTCTGATTTTCAGCAGACTTTTGGACAATGCTTCATGAATTTTTAACTATAATGGGCTAGGAACTTGTCTTTATGACTCAGCAGAAGGATGTTTCCTCATAACCTACTGGTTTCATTTGACATTCAGAAAAAGAACATTATCTATTAAATCATCACTACCCTGGCTGAAACAACTTGGGTTTCCCTTAGAGACTTAGTTTTGGCCTGTAAATTTGCAACCAATCTCAGATATAAAGGATAAAGGAAAATGTTTCTAGTGCGTGCCAACAAACAATACTCTTCCCATACACACAACATTCAACACCAACAAGAGATAGCTCTCTTCTACATAATTTCAGAATAATTGATTTTTTTTAAGAACCAAACGAAATCCTGATCCTACCACTTTTTACTCTGTGCTGTTGAGGCATTCCAAAAAACAAGCCAAACTGTGTAAAAAATGGTAGGGAGTACTCTGGTGTCTTCTGGTAATCATGAACCTTTCTCCAAGGGTGTTTGTTTTGTTTTCATAATAAAAAGAATGGAACAAAACAAAAATAGAATGCTAGTCAATGATTCTTAGCATCCATTATGACCTAACAAATGATTGATGAGTTGATGAACTCTGGGATCAACATATTATACCTGTTGTCCATGTAACAGAACAGACTGAGCATCTGTCCTTAAAAAGCTTATATTCTGAAAAATTACCAAGTAATGTTAGATCAATATCGGGAAACAGAATAAAAGATGAATCAAAGAAAAACTATGAGGAATTAATATGAATCATGCATCAGTGATGAATCTTGTTCCTATTTCTATTCTTGAGCCTTAGAAACAACAAAACTACATTAGAATATTATATAAGGTTTCTTCCCAAAAGACTTGAAGTCTGTTTCTAGCTCTACTCTTTAGAGCACGACAAAATATGAACCAACAACACAGATTAAATAAATGAATAATAATAAAAATATGTTTGAAATGTAAGATTCTCCACAAAGTTGTATCTGCCTATGGTGGTATATAACAAAACCTTGAGTTAATTCTGGGATGTGACTATTACCATTTTTAGGATTATATTATATTTTATCTTGACTAGAAAATCCAGAAATAGGAGAGTACCTGTTTAGTTCTAGACTCACCTTGGTCATTCTTAGTGACCAATATCTTATACTTACATCAATATCAATATACCTAGTGCCTAAGTATCTTAGGCATAAGAATCAGCCCTTGGTTTGAAGGAGATTCAGAGCCTACATCCAGCTGCTAGATATACAGCATCTGGCCATTCCTATCTGGGACATATGTAGCCTAGGGTATTATGAATCATCATTGCACTGATATACGTGCTACTCTGGATACCTGTGCTGTGTAGTTTTATGTCAACTTGACACAAACTAAAGTCATCTGAGAACAGGGAACCTCCACAGTATCAGGCTATAGGCAAGCCTGTAGGGCATTTTCTTAATTAGTGATTGATAGGGAATGACTCTATTGTAGGTAGTGCCATCCCTGGCCTGGCAAGCCCTGGTTACTATAAGAAAGCAGTCTGGGCAAGCCATGAGGAGCAAGCTCTTAAGCAGCAGCCCTCCATGGCCTCTGCATAAGCTTCTGCTTCCAGGTTCCTGCCCTTTGTCAGTTCCTCTCCTGACTTCCTTTAATGATGAATAGTAATGTGGAAGTGTAAGCCTCTCCTCCCCAAATTGCTTTTAGTAATGGTGTTTCATCACAACAATAGTAGCCCTAAGACAAAATCCAAAGCTCTAGCCCCATTTAGCATTAAGTAAACATCAAAGCCTTAGCTGGACTGCTTCTATTCTGCTTTTCCTATCCTCTGAGGTTCCCTTTCCCTCTCCACACTTTCCTGTTATGGCTTTCATAAGCTTGTGCCTCAGAAACAAATGCTGAGGCTTGGTTGACCTGCTCAGTGTCTGATAACTTCTCATTATATCCCCACAATTGAAGGCATTTTTTTGGCACAGGGAAATATTGGTGGTGGTGGGAAGAGATATGTATTAATCTTAGTAAGAAGAAAGCATAAGTCTTCCATACATCATCCTGTCTCATATTTGCTGTGGGTGCACAAGCAAATCAATGATTTGTCACAGCTCAACAAGTACATGTGGCCTGAGGAAAACAGAGGCTATATTTTTTTTCAAAGTCTCTTGACAGACAATAATGCCTGTTTTTCCACTGGGAAATGTCTATTTTGTTAATATATGAACTTAGGACAAGTTAAAATAGTCCTTTCCAACAATAGCCTAAGGATATTGAAAATTATATTAAAAAGATTTGATGATTTTAGGAGGCTCCAAGATGGTGGAGACCAGCATGCACCATATCTGTGAGGCAGAGGATTGGAAACTCCAAAATTGGTGAGTGGAGGGGCAGCTAAAGCCAGAACATCGACACTGAGGATTCCAGGGATAGAGGGGATAAACCATGAGCTGAGACCATTTGGACCCAGGTCACCTGTGGACTTCTCTGGGGATCAAGAGAGGCAAATTTTCTATCCTGTTGTACTTCCCCTTGTTGGGTTTTCCTCCTCCTCAGCAGTGGCAGTCTGCAGTGCCCATGGATCCTAGCACAGAACTCCCTACTTGCTATCTGAGACAGAGAAAGCAGGTGTCCCAGTTCCTCAGTGGAGGGCTACTGGGTGTATGGACCACCCAGATCCTCTGAGCCACCCAGATACACCAAGCCACCCAGATCCTCCAGGCAACCCAGGTATGCGTGGCCACTAAGATCCACCGGACTACCCAGGTCAGCTGGGCCACCCAAATGCTCTGGGTCACAAAAGTCCACTGGGCCTACCAGGTCCACGACTCCCCAGAGCCTCCCAGAAGGCATCTGTACCAGCAGCCTCCCAGTTCTGTCTCTATGGCTGGACTCCCAGAGGGACACTATACCAGCCTCCAAGGTCTGCATCTGTAGTACCACTGAGCTGAGCGGTCTCCTACACTTGTATTTGTCCCAGCAGGCCCAAATCTGAGAGTTGAGAACAGGGGAAACCCTTATGCTTTCTGATTAGAACTGCTGAAGAGTGAGTATGCTCTCAAGTAAGTGTGTGCAGAGCACCAGATCCAGGATCCCTCTAAGCTAGCAGCCAGATATCGATCTCTCCCACCCACATCCCCACTGTGGGCAATATAGGGATTCTTGGGACAGCGTTCTCAACATTGAAACCCCTTTTCTGCAGGTCTACCAATAGGGTCCAGGCAAACAATTCCTGGAGCCCAGACAGGTCTGAATACCAGAAGGACAGAGGACCAGAGGCCTGTAGGCCACAGACATGTTAGGGAATATGCGCATGAACCTTGTGCCCACGAACAGCACCAGCATCTGTACCACCTCCTGAGCCTGCTCCCCCACCCCACATTCCAGGCATTTACATTCTCTAGAACCATGTCTTTCAAGGCAAACTTCCACACACACATGCACACTTGCTCATCCGCACTAGTGTATCTGCGCAGACCTTTCTCCCTTAGGAACAGGTGAAACACCAACTTACATTCTCAAACCAGTGAAAGTCTCTTATCTTCCTGAAGAATACTCCAGACATCAAAGAGAGATGGACCCAGTCTGAAATACAGACACCAGGAACAAACAGTGAAGGTTACAGATAAGCAGATGGCAAGAGATTGGCATAAGAACACACCCAATAAAAAACAGGACATTGTGGCTTCACTAACAACCCCCCAAATCAATGGATATTTCAATATATGGGAAACACAGGAAAGTAATTTTAAAGCTATGATTATCTAGTTATTAGAGGCATATAAAGAGGAAATGAACAAATCTCTCAAAGAAAAAGCCACACAAATGGAGGCAAATAAAGAGGAAATGAACAAAGCTCTCAAAGAAATACAGGCAAATAAAGCCAAACAAATAGAAGCACAAGTAGAGGCAAAATTAGTGACATATAGAGAGGAAACGAACAACAACAACAAAAAGAATAGAAGCCATCATAGAAATTCAGAAATCACATTCAAACAGATGAACGAAATGGTGCAAGACATGAAAACAGAATGAGAATCAACAAAGAAGATACAAAAACAGAAAACCCTGGAGCTGGAGAACTTAGAGAAAAGACCAGGAACCACTAAAGTAATATCACCAATAGAATACAAGAGATGGTAGAGAGACTCTCAGGAGCTGAAGATACACTTGCTGAAATTGATACTTCTCTCAAAGAAAAAGTAAAATTGGAAAAGTTCCAAACACAAAACTTCCAAGAAATCAAGGATGCCATGAAAAGATGAAATCTAAGAATAATAGGAAAAGACAAAAATGAAGATTCTAGGCTCCAAGGTCCAGAAAATATTTTCAAGAAAATCATAGAAGAAAATTTTCCCAACTTAAAGACGTGTCCATAAACATACAACAGGCCTACAGAACACCAAATAGAAGAGAAGAGAGAAGTAACTCCTCATGTCACATTATAGGGAAAATACTAAATCTACAGAACAACAACAACAAAAAAGATGTTAAAAGCAGCAAGGGAAAAAGGCCAAGTAACTTATAAAGGTAGACCTATCAGAATCACACCAGACTTCTCATCAGAAATTAAAAAAGCCAGAAGGGTCTGGGTAGATGTCATGCGGACTTAAGTGATCACAGATGCCAACCCAGAATACTAGACCCAGCAAAGCTTTCAATCATCATAGATGGAGCAAACAAAATATTCCATGACAAAACTAAACTTAAACAATATCGAAACAGCAACCCAGCCCTACAGAAGATACTAGAAGGAAAACTCTAATCCAACAAAACCAACTACATGCAAGAAAACATAGGGTACAGATAACTTCACAACAAAAAATTGAAAGAAAACAAGCAATGAAACACAGTAACACCACCAATTCCACAATAAAAGGAACTAATATTCATAGGTCACTATTATCTATCAACATCAATGGACTCAACTCTCCAATAAAAAAGACACAGACTAACAGATGGGTTGCAGAAACAGGATCCAACATTCTGCTGCATCCAAGAAACAAACCTATGCAACAAAGATAAACACTACCTCAAAGTAAAGGGCTGGAAAAGTTTTTTTTCAAGCAAATGGACCCAGAAAACAAGCTGGGGTAACGATCCTAGTATCTAATAAAATAGACTTTCAACCAGAATTAATTAAAAAAGATGAGGAGGGGCACTTCATTCTCATCAAAGGAAAATTCTACTAGGAGGACATCATAATTCTGTACATCTCTGTGCAAAATACAAGTGCACTTACATTTGAAAATGAAACAATATTTAGCTGAAATCACACATCAATCCCAACACCTTAATAGTGGAAGACTTCAACACTCCACTCTCACCAAGGGACAGATCATCCAGACAGAAGCTAAATCATGGCACTTACAGAGGTCCTAAATCAAATAGACCTCATAGATGTCTACAGCATTTTTCACCCAAATTCAAAAGAGTATACCTTCTTTTCAGAACCACATGGAACCTTCTCCAAAATCCACCATATAGTTGGTAAAAAAGCAAGCCTCAACAGATACAAGAAGATTGAAATAATCCTTTGTATCCTATCTGACCACCATGGACCAAAGCTGGACCTCATCAAGGACAGAAATAGCAAAAAGCCTATACACACATGGAAATGGAACAACTTGCTACTCAATGACAGCTGGGTTACAGAAGAAATAAAGAAATTAAAGACTTCCTAGAACTCAATGAAAATGAAGGCACAACGTACCCAAACTTATGGGACACAATGAAAGCAGGGCTAAGAGGAAAATTCGTAGCACTAAGTGCCTTCAAGAAGAAACTTGAAGCAACTCAATGGCTCCCCTGAAAATCCTACAAAAGAAGAAGCAGCAGACACACCTAAGAGGAGTAGACAGTTGGAAATAATCAAACTCAGGGGTGAAATCAATAAATTAGAAACAAAACAATTCAAAAAAAATCAATAAAATCAAGAGCTGGTCCTTTGAGTAAATCAACAAGGTAGACAATCCCTTAGCCAAACTAGCTAAAAGGCAGAGAGAAACTATCCAAATCAGGAAAAATCAGAAATCAAAATGGGGACATAACTATAGACACTGAGGAAATCCAAATAATCATTAGGTCTTACTACAAAAGCCTATATGCCACAAAATTTGAAAATCTAAATGAAATGGACAATTTTCTTGATAGATTTCATTTACCAAAATTAAACCAGGATCATGTAGAAAGACTGAATAGTTCTATATCCCCTAAGGAAATAGAAGAAGTCATCAAAAGTATCCCTTCCAAAAAAAGCTCAGGGCCACATGGTTTCAACACAGAATTCTACCAGACTTTCAAAGAGCTAACTCCAATTCTCTTCAAATTATTCCACAAAATAGAAACAGAAGGAAAATTACCAAACTCATTCTATGAAGCCACAGTCACCTTGATACCTAAACCACACAAAGACCTAATGAAAAAAGAGAACTTCAGACCTGTCTCTCTTATGAACATTTATGCAAAAATACTCAATAAAATACTTGCAAACCGAATCCAAAAACATATAAAAGATATCATCCACCATGACCAAGTAGGCTTCATCCCAAGCATGCAAAGGCGTTTCAATATATGGAAATCAATCAATGTAAGCCACCAAATAAACAAACTGATGGAGAATATCCACATGATCTTCTCAGATGTTGAAAAAGCATTTGACAAAATCCAACACCCATTAATGTTTAAAGTCTTGGAGCGATTAGGGATAGAAGGCACATACCTAAACATAGTAATGGCAATATACAGCAAGCCTATAGCCAAAATCAAACCAAATGAAGAGAAACATAAATCAATCCCACTGAAATCAGGAAGAAGGCAAGGCTGCCCAATCTCTCCATATCTCTTCGACATAGTACTTGAATTCCTAGCTAGAGCAATAAGACAACTAAAGGAGTTCAAGGGGATACAAATCAGAAAGGAAGAAGTCAAAGCATAACTATTTGCAGATAGTATACATGAGCAACCACCAAAACTCAACCAGAGAACTCCTTCAGCTGATAAACACCTTCAGCAAAGTGGTGGGACACAAAATTAACTCAAAAAAATCAGAAGCCCTCCTGTATAGCAAAGACAAAAGGGCCGAGAAAGAAATTAGGAAAACAACACCCTTCACAATAGCCACTAATAACATAAAGTGCCTTGGGTTGACTCTAACCAAGCAAGTGAAAGACCTGTTTGAGAAAAACTTCAAATCTCTGAAATTGAAATTGAAGAAGATATCAGAAGATGGAAAGATCTACTGTGCCTGTGGGTTGGTAGGATTAGAGTAGTGAAGACGGCCATCCTGCTGGAAGTAATCTACAGATTCAACACAATTCCCACCAAAACACTAACACAATTCTTTACAGACCTTGATAGAAAAATTCTCAACTTCATATGGGAAAACACAGAAGTCAGAATTGACAAATGATCCTGTATAACAACAGATCATTTGAGCTATCTCCATCCCTGATACCAAGCTGTAGTACAGAGCAATTGTAATAAGAACGGCAAGCAACTGGCAAAAAACAGAATGGTGGATCAATGGAATCGACTAGAAGATCCAGAAATAAAAGCACTCACCTACAGATACTTGATTTTTGACAAATAGCCAAAACCATACAATAGAAAAAAGACAGCATCTTCAACAAATGGTTCTGATCTAACTGGATGTTTACATGTAGAAAAATGCACATAGATCCATATTTATCACCCTGCACAAAACTAAAGTCCAAGTGGATCAAAGACCTCAACATAACACCAGACACACTAAACCTGTTAGTAGAAAAAGTGGGGAAGAGCCTAGAATTCACTGGTACAGGCAATAACTTCCTGAACAGAACACCAACAGCACAGGCTTTAAGATCAACAATCCAGAAATGTGTAGCCTTCTACACAATGCATTGAAGAGCTACAGTCTTGCTTTCTCCCTAATTTCAGTTTTCATGAAACTGAAAAGTTTCTGTAAAGCAAAGGTCACTGTTGTCTTAACAAAACAACAGCCCACAGGCTGGGAAAGGGTCTTCACCAACCCTATAGCTGACAGAGGTCTAATATCCATAATATTTGAAGATCTAAAGAAGTATATAAAGCAACAAATCAAGTAATCCAATTAAAAATTGTGTACAGAGCTAAAACAGAGAATTCTCTGTAGGGGAATGTCAAATGGCAGAGAAACACTTAAAGAAATGTTCAATGTCCTTAGTCCAAATATATGCAAATCGAAACAACCCTGAGATTTCACCTTACACCCATCAGAATGACTAAGATAAAAAACTCAAGTGACAATGCATGCTGGACAGGATGTGGAGAATGGGGAACCCCCTGCAATGCTCGTGGGAATGTGAACTTGTACAGCCACTTTGGAAATCAATCTGGTGCTTTCTCAGACAATTATGAATACCATTTTTTCAAGATTCAGTTATACCATTCCTAGGCATATATCCAAAATATATGCAGGTACACAAGGACATTTGTTCAACCATGTTCGTAGCAGCTTTATTCATAATATACAGAACCTGGAAACAACCCAGATGTCCGTCAACTGAGGAATGGATACAGAAATTGTGGTACATTTACACAATGGAATACTACTCGGCAATTAAAACCATGAAATTATAAAATTTGCAGGTAAATGGTGGGATCTAGAAAAGATCATCCTGAGTGAGGTATCCCAGAAGCAGAAAGACACACACGGTATATACTGACTTTTAAGTGAATATTAGACATACATTTAGAGTTTAGGTGTACTAAACTCTGTACACCTAAAGAAGCTAAGCAAGAAAGAGGACCCTTGGTAAGATGTTCAATCCTTACTCAGAAAGACAAACTGAATGGACATTGGAAAAAGGGAAAAATAGGGAACAGGACAGGAGCCTAACACAGAGGGCCTCTGAAAGACTCCACACAGCAGTGTGTAAAAGCAGATGCTGAGTCTCATAACCAAGCTTTGGGCCGAGTGCAGGGAATCTTATGAAAGAAGGGAGAGATAGTAAGACCTGGAGAGGACAGGAGCTCCAAGAGAAGAACAACATAACTGAAAAATCTGGGCACAGGGGTCTTTTCTGAGACTAATACTTCAACCAAGGACCTTTCATGGATATAGCCTAGATAACCTAGAACGCCTGCTCAGATGTAGCCCATAGAAGCTCAGTACCCAAGTGGAATTCTTCAGTAAGGGGAACAGGGACTATCTCTGACATGAACTCAATGGCTGGCTCTTTGATCACCTCCCCCTGAGGGGGGAGCAGCCTTGCCATGCCACATAGGAGGACAGTGCATCCAGTCCTGATGTGACCTGATAAGCTAGGGTCAGATGGAAGGGGAGGAAGACCTCCCCATCAGTGGACTTGGAGAGAGTCTTTGGAGGCGATGAGGGAGGAAGGGTGGGATTGGCAGGGAATGAGGAGGGGGCTACAGTTGGGATACAAACAAATAAACTGTAATTAATATAAAAAATAAAAATTTACAAAAGATTTGATTTCAAGAAATTATTATTGTCTTATTTATATATTGTGTAGGAAATAGTCTGTAGGTGGTGGTATTTGAGTACCATTCTATTATAAATAGTGGGAGAACATTCTAAGGACAAATAGCCTTTTACATTTAAAGAGTAACACAAATGGAGAGTAGGTATCCAAAACAAGTGAATTTATTTAAAAGACTCATTTGAAAAGAACATTTCTTAATTATCTGTGACAATAAGGTTTTGAATGCTATTTTCTGCAGTTTATAATATGCTGAGGTTTGTTTCTTCTCTAGCCTTCCTACACAATGAACTGAAGAGTTACACAAACTTATTTTTTCTTTTATATTTACTATTCAACATTACACATTGCCTACTGTTTTCTGGAAGCAGAAATATGTGTCATATAAAGTTAGAGAAAATGAAAAGTTCAGTGAATTATAACCCTTGTTCCCTGGGGTAGTAAACGAGGAGGAAAAAAATACATAGGCAACAAATTATTGCAAGATAATAAGACAAATAGATCTAATTGACTATATTATCAGAATAACAAGTCCTGTGTGAAATGTGTTACGTATGGAAATATGTGATCAACTACAAAAGCTTTCCTCATCATCATAAGGCTTATGACCAATAATACCCTTAAAGTGAAACACAGACTAACAAGAGAAAAGTAGAAAAAATGTACTTAATCAAAGTTTGTATGATGTGAGCACTTCAAAATGAAAATCCAATGTCGAAGGAAAGTTGTTTTTATGCTTAGATTTAATGAAGAATGGACAGTTACACTTATATGTGATATCATAAAATGGTGTGATCTAATAATAATGTGCTTTATTGAGGCCAAGTAGGCAGGAAGTCTAGAGGGCCTATCTATTTAGATTCTTTTTCATGTATCTGTGTAACATTCCTTCTCCTGACAAGATTTCTCTGGATAAACAGTCCTTGAAAAGAGAAATAAGAATGAATAAGATGTCTTCCTTGGTTCCATACCTTTCTTTTCAGAAAGATAAACTACTTTATATGACCTATTTTGGAGAAGAATTCTGAGTTTTGTCAATTGCTTCTAGGGCAGAAAGACTGGCCTGAGACAAGAGGACAGAAGGTCAGTGGGTTCTTTTTTCTGAGAATGTCCAACCTACTTAGATCTAAGTCTTTAGTGTCAAAGTGACAAAAACAGGATTTGATGTGCTGAACAGTGGCCTCATGGAAGGCAAATAAGGCTTTTCTAAAAGTAGGTAAGTTAGGTAGATTTGGTAGTCTAAACCTATCATACCAGAACTTAGGAAGTGGAAACATGAGAATCACTGTGGCTCCAAAACCATGTTAACTACTACATATATATTAAACCATTCTGTAGTTCAATTCTTCAAACAATTTCTGTATACCAATAGAAGTCCAATCCATGAGATTGGACATCTCAGCTGCTCTTCTGTGTATGCTGGAATCCTGAAGAAATAGGCTGTAATGCCAATAAAGGAATAAACTTTCCAGAGAGTGTGAGAGGAAGCAGGTAAAGAGGAGTCAGAGCTTTTCTTTTTCTACATCCTTTCTCTATGCTGTCAGCAGAAAGTGTGGTCCAGATTAAAGTTGGATCTTCTCACCTCAAAAGATCTGGGTTAAAGATGTATCTTCCCACCTCAAAATATCTTGACTAAAAGTAGTTCTTCCCACTTCAAATGATTTAAGAAAAAAATGACTCCAAAGTATACCCACACTTTGGGTTTTAATAAATTCCAGAAGCAGTCAAGTTGACAACCAAAGAAAGTAATTATACTGGGCCACACAGTGAATCCCAGGACACCCTTTGTGACAGAGTAAGACACTGCCTCAGAAAACAAACAGTTATTCAATCAACATTTACTAAGTTTCTGTTCAGTACTGAACTTGGGATGCTAACAGGTCTATGGCAGAAGCCACTACATATTCTCTATGATATCTCATAGTCTACCATGAAATGCTCCACATCACTTTTATAGTTTAAAAGACTTATTTATTAGTCATGATATTGGGGCTCACAATGCCATGCTACAGTGATGGTTTTGAGTAGATGTAGTTGGATTATCTCATCCTGGAAGCTTTGAGGATATTCTAAAATAATCTAAGATGAGGCTTACAAATGTTCTATTAGACACTCAGATGAATTTTTGATACATACAAATATGGTAGTGTTTGGTAAACATTTTGGAAATGATTGTTAAGACTTGATCTTTGGTTTTGGTCTGTAACAGCATCTAGAGATAGTTGAAGCTATTTTGTGATAACAATAAAAAGAGTCAAAGGATAAGTCTAAATAGTAAAGGTATAGAATGAGTAGAAACTTGGATATATAATGAGAAGAGAAATAAGGATATAAGAACACAGCAAGTTTTTTTTTCTATTTATGCAGAGAATACATGCAAAGAACAACATTTGGATGTAAAGAATTTATTTTGGGCATCATCTGACAGAACATATTCAGAAGGCTATCTGGAAACAAATCTGAGCTGAAGCAGTGTGTACTTACTGTTTTTATTACTGTGACAAAATATCTGACAGAAGCAACTTAGAGGGTTTATTGTGGCTCACAGTCTCAGGGTGTGGTCTATCGGTGTGTGGAACTCATGAAACAAAGAGCTTGAGACAGTCAGGAACAAAAAGAGATGGATGTTCAGGTTGTTTTTACCTTTATATTCAGCCTGGGACCCCGGTCTTTACTACAGTGCTGCTGACCTTGAGGGTAAGTCTTTTCTACTCAGTTAAACTGCTCAAAATGTACCCACAGAGGTGAATCTCCTAGATGGTTCCAAATCCAGTAAGGCTGACAATGATGATTAGTCATCATAGGAAGGAAGATGGGGAATACTACAGAAAGACTGCAGACTTGGGACATCCCTGATTCTTTCCTCTGACCACTAGAATTACAGATGAGAATCTAAAGGAAACTAAATCAAACAATGTGCTAGACAACAGGATAGGGAACTCTTCTCAACTAGAAACTATGAGAAATCCTTGAAAGATAAATATAGATAAATCCAATCAAGAAACATATCAAAGACAGCTTAAAAGTGAGGCTGATTTTGAGGACTCAAGATAGAACCTGGAAGTAAGGGGACTGAGAAGGCTGGAGGATGTGAGCTTGATTAGAGCACTGGCACAGAAGGAGACAAGTGGGTGGGCCACTTCTCCCCCTTTGCTTTCTCAGTTCCTGTGATAAAAAGCCAGAATCATCATGTGATGGAAAGGCTTATTTCATCTTACATTTAATAGTCCATCGTCAGGAGAAGCCAGGGCAGCAGCTCAAGGCTGGACTTGGAGGCAGGAAATGAAACAGAAACCATAGAGAAATGTTACTTACTTTCCTGCTTTCTTTGGCTTACTCAGGTACCTTCCTTAAATAACTTAGAACTATTTTCCCAGGGGTGCTATTACCTACAGTGAACTGGGCCCTTCTCATCAATTAGTAACCCACAGAAATGCCCATAGGCCAATCTATTGGAAAAATTCTTCAACAAGGTTCTTTCTTCCCAGGTGAACCAAGATGACTAAAGCTAACTATGACCCTATTCCTTCTCCAACTGAATATTTAATCATAAAATGATTCATATACATAAAATAGTTGTTGTTGTTATTTTGTTTTTCAAGACAAGGTTTCTCTGTTTTATAGTCCTGACTGTCCTGGATTCCCTTTGTAAACCAGGCTCGCCTTTTACTTACAGAGATGCACCTGCCTCTGCCTCCTGAGTGCTGAGATTAAAAACATGCCATCCCCATGCCCAGCCTTAAAATGGGATTTTTAGAAAAAGAAGAAAAACAAGAATGAGACTATCTGATGAAACTGGGTACACTGTACATTGAAAAACATTCCACAAAATTTTATATGCCTCTTAAATAAAAGTATGTTAATATTTTCTGTAAATTTTCAATCACAGAGAGATGAAATTATGTCTTTATAAAAGAATCCAAAGAACTAAAAACAAATTATTTTCTTCTTCAATGACCAAAACAAAACAACAACAACAAAAGCAACAAAAACAGATAAACATTCTAATATGTTGTAGATAAGCCCAACCTGGAAATTTGTGCATGTTCAGGGAAGCTTCAAGGTTAATTATGATAGAAAAGAAAGGGGCCACAAAGTACAGTATGTGTACTCACCTCAGGAGCTACACTTATATTTTCTAAATCAATACTCATAACAACTTATGCTTGTTTATGTGGAAATCCAGTGCAGTGACCTTTTCTTCAGAAAAAGATGGCTTTACATGCCCTGCTGTTTGCTGCTTAATCACTAGTGCCAAATAAAAGCTAATTTCCCAATTATTAACAATTTTCAAAGGTATCTCTGACAAAATTTTATTTTGTTAATTGAAAATAAGTTTTTTCTCTTTTTTGTTTTTTTAATGTAATTTATTTATTTTTATATTAATCACAGGTTAGGTACTTTGTATCCCAGTCATAGCCCTTCCCTCATTCCCTCCCACTTTCCCCATCCCTCCTTCCTCTCCTCCCTGCCCCCCTCCAAGTCCACTGATGGGGGAAGACCTCATCCCCTTCCATCTGACCCTAGCTTATCTTGTCTCTTCAGGGCTGGCTGCAATGTCCTCTTCTGGGATCTAGCTAGACTGTTCCTTCCGGGTGTCTGTTTTGAATAGTATATTTTGAACATGTTTTTTTCCTCTCTTGTCTTCTCCCAGGTCTTCCCTACATCACTATCTATCCAACTCCACATGTTCTTTCTCTTTTTCTTTAGAAATCAAATAGGCCAATAAACAAACAAGCCAGAATAAAACAAACAGACAAACAGAAAAGAAAAAAAATCACAACAAAGAAAAAAAACACAGAGACATAAATACACACACACACACACACACACGAGCACACAAAAATCCATTAAAACCACAAATTGAGAGACCATAGTAGATAAGCAAAATACAAAAAGGGACTTCCTTGAGTGTTCCTTTTAATCAATGAAGCTAATCAACATCACTGAGACAGCCATTCTCTAAGTTTGCAACAAATTCTGGTGCCTGCTATTCAAATAAGATTCACTATCATCATACCCATTCTCAGAAAACTTTGGTAGGTTTAACATAACATTTCCTGGGATCCTAATAACCACTTGTTGATATACTGTTCCTTTGGAATGTATACGCCTTACCCTTGTTCATTCAAATGCTGATTCCCCCCCCCCCCACACACACACACTCTCTTGTTCCAATCCAGATATTGTATTGTGATATTTATTCTAAGCATCCTGTCTCAACTCTGTGTAAACAAATTAAGAACTAGACACAATGTTGAGCTGGGAGGAGCTAGAGGGCAGGAAATGAGTGGGAGGAGAAAAGGCAAGCGAGAACTTGGAAGAGAGCTAGGAGAAGGCAGAGCTGGAGGAGAGATCATGGAACAGTGTGGAGAGATGGACTGGACCTAATATAGCACTAAAAGCAAGTACAATGTGGGAAATCTAAATGTTAGGAAACTATGAGGGCTTGGAGGTTTAGGAGGGAGTAACTATTGCCCAGCATTGTGTTCTAGGTTAACTAAATAAACCCAGTCTCTGTGTGGTGATTTGGTTATACAGTTGCTTAGGACTAACAACAGCTTTACTAAAAGATACATCAACAGTAAATATTAATAGCATCTTACAACAACCACTCAGTAAAATCTTTATGTTCGTTAGCAAAGCTTGGTCATTGGGTACTGTTCATAGTGCTCTGAAGAGAAAGTGAGCCAGCATCATTCCAAATGCATCTAACTTTTGAGTCAATTCACATGCTAACTTAAATGTGTGTTTTAAGGTAAACAGTATTCAAATGCCTATCATGATTTATGTGTACTCTGAAGTATAAATATGGTATGATCTGAGATCTGTATTTTCCAGGCATGACTTTCCCAGATACTCCAGATATCCCAAGTGGACTTTTTGAATATCTCCTTTTACATTTTTAGCTAGCTGGCAAAAAATCTGCTCCCTGTAGCCTAGAATACTTAAGAATGTATATCTGTAGAGCAGAAAGAGGCAAAAGTATGAGGAGTATTTGGATTTAACTATAATTAAACACTAGGACAAATTATGCAGGTGGTATAAATATATACTATTGCCCTCTTATTTTTCATTAGTTATCATTGGGTGTTATTTTTCATTAGAGTGCCTATTTTCTGGTTTTGAATGGAAGCACTTCAAAGAGAAGAATTTCATCTTATCAGAGAATAGAATATTATGAGACTAATTTGGCATCCATCACCACCGTTTTCTGTACAATTTTGGACAAGGTGTTTAATTTTTATATCTCAGTTTCTTTGTTGGTAGAATGGAGATAATTTTCACATTTCTTTTTTAAAACTATGCTTCAAAGTATGTGTGTGTGTGTGTGTGTGTCTGTGTGTGTGTCTGTGTGTGTACATATGTAAGTGAGGGTGTCCATGTAGAATAGAGGTGTCAGATCCCCTGGAACTGTAGTTACAAGCAGTTGTGAGCCGCCCAATATTGGTGTTAGGAATGAAACTCGGGTCCCTGGAAGAGAAGTTAAATCTCTTAAAGCCATCTCTCTAGACAGTAATTTTTTATTTATTCTGAAAATTCTATGCATCTATACAACATATCTTGGTCATGTAATTCCAATATTTCCTCTTTCCAGTTCTTTCCCAGTCATCTCGATGCATTCTTTCCTAACTTCATGACCTCTTTACATTTTTATAACCCACTGAAGTCAACAAGCATGTGGGAAGGCCCATCTACCTGGCCTGGACAACCCTACCAGCCATCCCAAAAGAAAACTGACTCTTCCTCCCTCTGAAGTCATCAGTTTTCAATAGGTTTCAATTAGGGGTGAGGTCTTCAGAACACCCCTCCACAGTCCATATTCAGAGGTTTTTTAAAAACTTTTTTGTTTAGTTTTTTAAGTAATTTATTTATTTTTATATTAATCACAGGTTATGTACTTTGTATCACAGCTGTAGCCCCCTCCCTCATACCCTCCCTATCCCACCCATCCCTCCCTCATCTTCTCCCTGGCCCCCTCGAAGTCCACTGATAGCGGAGGACCTCATGCCCTTCCATCTGACCCTAGCTTATCATGTCTCTTCAGGGCTGCCTGCAATGTCCTCTTCTGGGATCTAGCTAGGTTGCTCCTCCCTCAGGGGGGGGGGGGCGGGGGTCGAAGAGGCAGCCATTGAGTTCATGACAGAAAGAGTCCCTGTTCCCTTAGTAAGGTACGCAGTTGGATACTGAACTACCATTGCCCACATCCGAGCAGGGGTTTTAGGTTATATCCATACATGGTCCTTGGTTGGAGAAACAGTCTAATGAAAGACCCCTGTGCCCTGATCTATTTGGTCTTTGTGGAGCTCTTGTCCTCGCCAACTCTTACTAACCCTTTTTTCATATGATTCCCTTTTTTCATACGAAGGCTCAATGTCCTTAGCCATCAGGGAGATGCAAATCAAAACGACCCTGAGATTTCACCTTACACCTGTCAGAATGGCTCAGATCAAAAACTCAAGTGACAACACATGCTGGAGAGGTTGTGGAGAAAGAGGAACCCTCCTCCATTGCTGGTGGGAATGCAAACTTGTACAACCACTCTGGAAATCAATTTGGCACTTTCTTGGACAATTAGGAATAGTGATTCCTCAAGATCCAGCTATACCACTCTTGGGCATATATCCAAAAGATGCTCAAGTACACAACAAGGACATTTGCTCAACAATGTTCATAGCAGCTTTATTCATAATAGCCAGAACATGGAAACAACCCAGATGTCCCTTAGTTGAGGAATGGATACAAATATAGTGTTACTTTTGCACAATGGAATACTACTCAGCAATTAAAAAGGAGGAAATCATCAAATTCGCAGGCAAATGGTGGGACCTGGAAATGATCATCCTGAGTGAGGTATCCCAAAAGCAGAAAGAAACACAAGGTATATACTCATTTATATAGACCTATAGGATAGGATGGACCTGCTGAAATCTATACACCCAGGGAAGATAAACAAGAAGGAGGACCGAGGGTGGGATGATCAATCCTTGCTTAGATGGACAAATGGGATGGACATTGAATGTAGGAGAAAACAAGCAACAGGACAGGAGCAAACCACAGAGGGCCTCTGAAAGACTCTAACTAACAATGAATCAAAGTACAGGTTTGTTTTGTATTTTTAGCTGCCTTGATCATGTACAGGTAACCACGGCTATAGTAAGTCTGTGTCCTGTCCTTTCCAGAGGACAGCATTTTTTTATTAGTAACATTTTTATTTTATATTAATCACAGGTTATGTACTTTGTATCCCAGACATAGCCCCCTCCTGCATTCCCTCCCTATTCCCCCCTAGCCCTCCCTCATCTCCTCCCTGCTCCTTTCTAAGTTCACTGATAGGGGAGGACCTCCTCTCCTTCCATCTAACTCTAGCTTATCAGGTCTCTTCAGGACAGGCTGCAATGTCTTCTTCTGTGGCCTAGCAAGGCTGCTCCTTCCTCGTGGAGTGGGGGGGGGTGTCGAAGAGCCAGCCATTGAGTTCATGGAGGACAGCATTTTACAACAATCTTTTCTATCTTCTGGCTCTTACATCCTTCGTGCCCCTCTTCCATGGTGCTTTTTGACCTTGGTATAGGAGGGAGCTGATTGATAAGATGTCCCATCTATGCCTAAGCACTCACAGACACTTCTCAGCAACTTAAGTTATGAGTATCTTCATTAACCAAATCCTGTGCAGTAAGAAGCTTCTCTGAAGTGTTATTCATCTTCAACGACAACATACTCATAACAGGCTTGTTGCAACCTCCAGGCTATGTCAATCGCTTACAGAGACTAGATACCACATTATCATAGCATACTCAAACAGAACTTGTTATACTAGCAGTGACAGGTGATCAGTGTGAACAAAGAAGTGCAAAAGTGGAAAGGAATCACCTCCAGTCCTATAATATTTTAGTAGCTGATACATCACATTAACTAATCCTTTAACCTTGGGGATATGCCTGAAGGTGTATTATTGTTTTTCGGTAAAGCAATGGTAGCTCAGATATATTTCACAAGACAGCCTACCTGAAAATATCAGTCTCTTCCTGTATATCTCTGATGGTAAAATATCCATTTCATTTGTATATCTTCCTTCAAAAATCCCCTCCATAGCTAATGCCACATGGAAATAATCATATTTGGAGTGTTTATTCAAATCTCCATGGTGAAAATGCATTCTCTGGTCTCCATGGTGACACATGCAAACACTTATAACATCTCAAATTCATTTTGTTTATTTAAAATGTCTATTCAATCAGCTTAACCCATGAATAACAACACAGATATACTTTCCAAGAATAAAAAGGAGAGATGATAAAGTGAAATAATATAGCATTTTAAGAAATTTATTTTGTATTTTCAATTAGGTAAGTCCTAGCACCTGAGTGAACAGAGGTGTCAGAGTCGCCGAGAACTTGTGGAGTGACAAGATGTAACTTCCAGTGCACATTGCTATCAATTCTAAGGGTCTGTAGTGAAGTCTTCCTGGTGCTAACAAACATTTTAAGCAAAGCAAAGCAATTTACTTACAACTTCAAGGCTCCTGTCAGCCCAGAAGAGCAGGCAGGTAGGTTAGCACAGAAAATGGTTTTGTATGTCTGATGGAAGTACAGTCCACTTGTTCCTCCTGTCAGAGTCATCAGGAGGGTGCACTCTTCCATGTCATGTAGGTCTTATCTTTCCCTGTGCCAGTGTGTGTGAGCGTGTGTGTAAAAGTTTTAAACTTTCACACAATGCATTTTATTATACTCACCTCCAACTTTTCTCATATCCAATCCTCTCCGACTTCTCCTTCATCCATACCTAACTTCAACTTTTCTTCTTTTTTCTTTTTTGAAGTCCAGTTTGTGTTGCCCAACTACTCTTGGGAGTGGAATCTGCCTTGGAGTATGGTGATATACCAGGGGTCATATAATTAAAAGAAACTGAAATTCCCTCTCCCAGCCACTATCAAATGGCAATAGATTCTATATTTTGAAATTTTGTCTGTCTTGAGCTTGCACAATTATTGTGTGTCCTGTCACAAATTACTGTGAATTCATATGTTCCAACTGCCCTGTTGTGTCCAGAAAATACTGTTTCCTTTAAGTCGCCTTTTACCTCTGGCTCTTACAATCTTTTCGCCACCATTTCTGCCACAGTCCCTGAGCTGAGGGTTACATATGTCCCATTTAGGGCTGAACACTCTATAATCCTCTATAATCTCTTATTTCTACACATTGAATAGTCAAGGATCTCTGGATTAATTGACATTTTGTACAGGAAGAAGTTTCTCTGATAAGGGTTGCAATCATTATGACAATATAATAGATTTTCAAATAAGAAGAAGGCACATTAGTGAAATACAGCACAGAAACCAGCTTCACTATATGCATAAGCCATGATCGCTTTTCTCCTAAGAAAAAACAATGCGCAGACCTAGCTTGAGCTGTTTGGTGAACCAAGGGGGCAGAGATGGTCAAACACTGACTGCTGCAGGATGAAGAGAATGTTCAACGGAACACTTCCTTGCTATGAGAGTTTAATCAACAATTACTTGAGGAATTTCTTAAGAAGATATCTGAAGAATGGGGATCTTGAGGGTCCTGTAATGAGGGTGTCAGAAGTTGTTTTGGGGATTTCACATGACATTCCCTGGTATTGAAAGGCAGCAAATGACATGGAGAGAAGAAGAGTAACAACTTTATACACTTGGGATTATCATACCTCTGCTTTGTCCATGGGGCACAAAGATAAGCAGGAGGATGCACATTGATCCATTTGTCCTCCAAAGTTGATTCTTTGACTGAAATGTGATTTACTTTATTTTTAAATTTTATTTATTGATTGAGTCATTTTATATCCTGGATCATATGCCTCTCCATCCTCTCCTCCCAGCCCTATCTTCCTTCCTTCTTCCTTCATCTCTCCTCTCCTATTCCTTGAAAAAAGGAAGCCTCCCTAACCAACCCATTCCAGTTTATCAAGTCATATTGGGACTGAGCCTGTCCTATTCCCCTGTGGTCTGTCAAAGCAATTCTGGCATGGTGAAGTGATTAAAAAGCAAGCAATAGAGTCCATGTCAGAGACAGCCTCCATTCCCCATACTAAGGAACCCATATGAAGCTTGAGCTGCCCATCAGCTACATATATGTAGGAGGTCTAGGTCCAGTTCATGCATGGTCCTTGGTTGGATGCTTCAGTCCACACAAGTCCCTCTGATCCTTGGTTAGTTGGCTCTGTTGGTCTTCTTGTGAAACTCCGTTCATGTCCAGGTCCTTCTATCCTTCTCCCCACTTTTCCGAAAGACCCTCTATGTTTAGCCCAATGTTTGGCTGTGAGTCTCAGCATCTGTTTTGATCCACTGCTGGATGGAGATTCTCAGAAGACAGCTTTGCTAGAATCCTCTTTGCAATCATAGAAGATTATCATTCATAGTGTCAGGGTTGGCTCTCTCCCATGGTGGGTCTCAGGTTGTGGTACTCTCTGCTCAATCTTTGTCCCTGCATATTTTGTATGCAGGGCAAATTTTGGGTCGAAATTTTTGTGAGTGGGTTGGTGTTCCCCTTCCTACACTAGGAGTCTTGTCTAGTTAGAGGGTATGACCCCTGCTACTAAGATTCTACTCAGCTGGTTACCTCATATTCCTCCTACAAGCTTACCTTGTCCTAGGTCTCCAGTTTGTCACAGAGATGTCCTCTCCCATGGTTTTTCTTCTTTCTGCAGGCCTTCTGTTCTCTCACTCACCCCTCTTCCAGGTCTGATCACCACCCTCATTTCTTTCTGTGCTCCCTCTCCTACCTTGTTCCTTCACTTCAACCACTTCCGCTGTCTATTCTATTTCCCTTTCTGGGTGAGATTTAAGTGTCCTCCCTTGGGTCTTCCTAGTTACTTATGTTCTATGGATCTGTGCTCAATGTCCTTAGTCATCAGGGAAATTCAAATCAAAACGATTCTGAGATTCTGAGAATGGCTAAGATCAAAATCTCAAGTGACAGCACATGGTGGCAAGGATGTGGAGAAAGGGTAACACTCCTCCATTGTTGGTAGGAGTATGAACTTGTACATCCACTTTGGAAATCAATCTGGTGCTTTTTTCAGAGAATTAGGAATAGCTCTACCTCAAGACCCAGCTATACCATGCCTGGGCATACACCCAAAAAATGCTTTACCATACAACAAGGACGCTTGCTGAGCTATGTCCATAGCAAATTTAGTTGTAATAGCCAGAATCTGGGAGCAATCTAGGTGTTTCTCAATGGAAGAATGTATTTTTTTAAAATGTGCTACCACTCCATTATTAAAAACAAGGAAATCATGAAATTTGCATGGAAATGGGTAGAAAAAGAAAATATCATCCTGAGTTAGGTTAACCTAGACCCAGAAAGACACAAACATGGTACATATTCACTTATAAGCAGATTTTAGCCACACAGTATAGGATGAAATGTGATTTTCAAGAAAATGCATTTGGTAAGTTTAGACCAAAAACTTTAGGTTTTTGTTTATACAGAAATAAAACTTGTGAGAAGTTTAAACCTATAGGTAAAAGCCACCAGTCTTCACTGTCTACTACACTAACCAAAACAGAGGGAAGACTTATGTTTTAGAGAAAGCCTTTAGCATTTAAGACCATAAAGACTCCTGATTTCTGTGCTGTCTCCATGAATTTTGAAGGAAGATCTAAGTCAAACACTGGTTTCACCTGGGAGAAACTAAGATTTTTCTTTCTTTTGGAAAAATAAAAAAGTCTAAAGCATTCAAAGTCCCAGAAAACAGAAATCAGTCTATATATTTCAAATACAGGACCCATATACAGGAAGTAGCTGCACAGTTAATGAAAGAGCAGAGTCAGAACCTGCCTCGGTGAGGAGACCTGGGGAATAGCAAGTGGAAAATTTCCCTACTGATACATAATGTGGAGACATATGACTTATATTCTCATTTGATTTTAAAAAGAAGAGCCATAGACACTGAAAAGAAATATATTCCAAAAAGACTGATGCGCAGATAGACTGACGCTGTTACACCAGACAGGAAAGGGCAAGGATGGCAGAAATGGTCGAGCTATCTAGTACCCATGAACATACGCTCCTCCTGTGCAGAGTGGAGGGAATGAAGTCTTCCGGCCTGTAGTCCCCTGCTCCCTAGTAGTCAGCCTATTATCTGAGTTGTGCTGGAAGGCACAGGTCAAAGAAATATGGGAACTATCAAGTGAAGCTGAAGAGCGCAGGGGTGGATGTGAGAGAAAATACTACCTTTGTTATTACTTAAACAGTTAGGATCTTTGCTTTTGTTTTAGCTAGGTTCTCTATTGATGTGAAGAGACACCATGACCACAGTAATTCTTATAAAAGAAAACATTTAATTGGGGAATGACTTTCAGAGATTTTGTCCACTACTGCCATGGGAAGAAGCATGGCAGCACTCAGGCAGATACAGTGCTGCAAAGGGACTGAGAGTTCTGCATCTTGATCCACAGGCAGCAAGAAGGAAGGGTGAGTCACTGGACCTAGATTGAATTTCTGAAACCTCAAAGCCCAGGTCTGGTGACACACTTCCTCCAGGAAGGCTACACTTCCTCCAGCGAGGCCGCAGCTCCTAATCATGCCACTCCCAGTAAGCCTCTGAGGGCCATTTTCATCCAAACCATCACATCTTTCTCTGTCTCCTGAGAGAAATCCAGATGTTGCTGTCTTGTGCTAGCACTGGGCAGAGGTTAGCAAGAAAGCAAACTCCGTCTGTCTTTCTTAGTGTGTGGCTGCCACTAAGGTCGCTTTACACTCCAAATGACAGAGCTTGCTCCAGTTCTCAAGTTTCTCAGTCAATCAATCAGGAAATCGGATAGATAGCCCAGGAATGAGGGAATCTCCAGAAACTTCGCTTCATGACTACTGCTTACAGGAAGTATTCCCTTTGACAATCTGTGATCTAAAATGTTACTTTTCAGCTAAGCAATGATGCTGGGTTTCTGCCTTTAAGAAAAGAGAAGTTAGGTGTTAGACAAAGCACAATCTGCGTCATAGAAATAAAGAGAATGATTGTCATTTAAGAACTAGATAAAGAAAGCCAGGCTTTGGTGCTGTACTAGCACTCCTCAGGAGGTCAAGGTAAGAGAATCACAAAGTAAAGGTCTGCCTGAGCTACAGTGCAAATTCAAGGACAACCCGGAGAACTTAGCAATTTCTTGTAACAAAATACAGAACGAAAAGTAAGCTGGAGATGTAGCTCAGTGGTATAACTCTTGCCTAGTATGGATAGAACACTGGGTTCAATCCCAGTGCTGATAGAGAAAGAATTAGTATAAGCTGAAGCAGTGACCTGACCTTGTCTCAGACACAAGTATAACTCTCAGGAGAGAGAACCAGGACAGAAGAGGAGGCTGGGGAAGGATAGGGATAGGGGGACTATGGTGGTAAGAGGAAACTGCTATTATATGACTCTGTTCAAATTTGATTAGAAACTTGAAAAAAAAAGGTGGAGCTTCAAACATAGTTGGATCATCTCTGAGTGAGACTGAGTTCTTGCTAGTTGTAGAATGCTCTTCCAGATATTTGGTGACATAAAATAAACATTGTTCTTCATTTATTCCCTACTTCTCATTTCATCAAGCATTCTACATTCAGGTCTAAGCAGTCAGAGATACCCCTGTTATTATCAAGATGAAATATCTTTTGTAGGCTCACACCTGGTCAAGGACACACATGGGATATCCTTAACTTCTATTTCTTTGGAGTTAAGACTATTTGAAAACAGAGTTGTTACATATGAGTTTAAACTGGTAGAGTGTGTCTTTAATGTATTATGACTGGTGTTCTCAAAGCAGAGAGAAGACAGATACTCAGATCCATGAAAAGGGAATACCATATGAGGACTGAAGTACAGACTGTCTTGGCGTGTGCAGCTTCACGCCAAGAATCTGCAAGGATGGCTAGCCACTGTCAGAAGCCAGGAAAAGGAAGGGGAGAACTTGTCCTCAGAGTCTCAGAGGAAGCATGGTTCTGCCGACATCTTCTCTTAGATCTCTGTGTTCTAGGCCCATGAGAGATTACATGTCTGTTACTTTAAGCCATTTCCTTTGTGTTTTGTTATGACAGCCCTTGGAAACTAACAGGCAGTTTTTAAAAATCAGGATGTTTTGCATAAAAGATAATGGGTTTTCTGTTTTCTCTAGAGAAGTTATAAAGCTTATGTGACGGCAGTGATGGAGCTAAGCAAACTGTTACATTCCCCAGTGACACTAGTTGATTAGTTTTATTTTCTGTGGCTCTTGTAGAAAAGTAGAATTTACCTAGACTGCTGCTTTACACTTTATTTTTAGCTTCCAGCCAAAAGTTTACCCTGTATGAGTACGGGAACTGTATGGTCAAAGAGTAAGACAACCTCAGGGGCAAGGTTCCTGCTCAACTTCCTTTATAATGCCAATCACACATTCTTTTTCCTGAAGTGTTTTTCAAGGTAACATCTGTCTGTCTTTATTTAGTATTTATTTTCTAATTCCTGCTTAATTGTAAGTTTCCCAAGGGTAGCTGTTTGCTTTGTTTACTGTCCAAGGATGTCCAACCTTTCAGCACTGCGATAATATTGTCATCCACAAACATGTTGGGTCACATTTATAGCTATCCTGGAACATGTGTGTCCTCTGACTCACAGGACGAACATGTCTGTGTTCAGCTCCAGGATCCTGACTTCATAAAGGCATAGGACCATTTAGCAGGTGCACCAGCATTTGTATCTCTTCTCCTGCGACCGGTCCAGTGAGAGTTCTGCTTCCATGCCACCTGCATGTTCTGTGTTAGCCGTGTATAGCTGAAGCACAGAGAGATCAACACGGTAGTAGACTAATGCTTTCTATTACAAGTTTCACCTAGTCACATAGCTACTAAACATTTTCAGAACTCAGTTTGTAAAATTTCTAGTTTGTGATCATGATATTTGAAAATATGGTAGGAAGTTTGCTGTTTCTTTCATGATTACTCATGCATGTTATTTAATAGTTGTTATGTTTTAATGAATATGATTTCAGTTTTGGAAGAGGATCTATAACTGATTTCTTAGTAGTTATAACATGTATCTCTTATTAATGAAGTAAAAGAAAGTTCCAAATGCATTTTTTTCCTCAAGTTTGAAGTATACTATGATTTGGGAAAGTTGAACTATAGTTTTTCATTTGAAATGTTCTGGCTTGCTGTTGAAAAGAAAATACAAACCACAGAATCCAGGTAGTAGAAGCTTTTCAATTGGATTTGTCCAAGAAAAATATTAGGAAGTTCTATTTTATGCCATATTGCTGATTACAAAAGCTGGATGAGAGGTTACCTTTGTAGAGGTTTTATTTCAGAGCCATATTTTTCTATTTATTTATTTATTATAATTTATTCATTGTATCCTGGCTGTAGCCTCCCTTTCCCAGTCCTGCCCTCCCTCTTCTCCCCTATGCCCTTTCCCTAGTCGCCTGATAGGAGAGGACCTCCTTCCCTTCCATCTGACCCTAACCTATCAGGTCTCATCAGGGCTGGGTGTATTGTCTTCATTTGTGGCCGGGCAAGACTGCACCCCCCAGGGGGAGGTGATCAAAGAGCCAGCCACTGAGCTCATATCAGAGACAGACCCTGCTCCCCTTACTATGGAACCCACTTGGAAACTGAGCAGCCTCTGGGCTTCATCTTAGCAGGGGGGGTAGGTCTTCTCCATGTATGGTCAGTGGTTGGAGTACAGGTCTCTGCAGGCACCCCTGGGCCCAGGCTTTTTGGCTCTGTTGGTCTCCTCAGAGTCATATTTTTCAAGATTACCTAGTGATATGGATATCCTTGGTGATGGGAGTAATTATAAAGCAAACATAGTTCCTTTTAAAATGTTATTTATTTTGTACTGGAGTAAGTATTTATTTCTGTGTATCTATGTGTGTGGAAGGAGCTATGTGATTTTATAGAGGCCAGAGTAAAGGTAGGAAGTTGCTCCTTAGGTGCTATCCACCTTGTTAGTGAGTCAGGATCTTTTGACACTTCTGCTCTGCTGGTGGTCTGTGAGCACTTGGATTTCCCTGATTTCACCTTGCCAGAGCTAGCTAGCATTTCAAGAACACACCCAGCCATGGGTTCAGACAATAGAACTCAGGTCCTCATGATGGAACAGCCAAACTTAACCAATTGAGCAGTATCTTTCCAGTCCCTCCTTTTAAATTTTCTCCTCTTATACAGTCACTGTATAATATATATATTTTTTGTGGTGACATGGAGAACACAAACTCGATTATATTCACTCTTCTTAGCATTAACCTTTATCTCAGACCGAAGAACTAGAATCTCAGAGGCAGAATTGAGGTACTCTGTCCAGCAAGCATGTTTTACCAAGCAGGTTTCAGAATCACTTTTAGTGGAATGAGTTATATTAATCAAGGATTTATACTAATCCAGGGTAAATTTACAGAGTGGTCAAAATTTGAAAAATGATAGGTAATGTTATTCATTGACTCAATGTGTATTTATGATGCTTCTGATGATAGCACATATTTCTCTGGGGTTTGGGACACAGCAGTAAACAAAACAGATTTAGAGATCTGCGGTCATCTTGAAACATTCATGGAATTACAAATAGGCAACAGATAACCCATCAGGCAACAGATAACCCACTCAGATGGCATTGTTTCATATGTTTCGAAAGTGCTATTTTCTTTTAGGAAGTCTTTTGTTTTGTTTTGTTTTTGAACATGGGGTTTCTCTGTGTAGCCTTGGTTGTCCTGCACTAGCTTTGTAGACGAGGCTGGCCTCAAACTCACAGTGATTCACCTCTGCCTCCCTGAGTGCTGGGATTAAAAGCTTGTGTCACCACACCAGGCTCAAGGAAATTTTTTTTTGTGACAGGTAACTTGGCTGGGAGAAACAAGAAGATAATGACAAAAGGTTGGATGTGAACATCTTTACTTTCCTGTTTCTGGAAGACCTCCTCCATATTCTCTCTATGCCATTGATTTTCTGCTTTCATGGATGGCATGCAGAAACAGCTTGAAAGCAGCAGCTGATGTGTTCAGAAGGTTGTGGCAGGGTCAATATGATGCTGACATTCACAATATAGATCACTCCAGTCAGAAGCTTAGTAACAGAATCAGGCCTCAGAGTAGCAGTAGCACCAACGAAGGCAGAGAAAAAGAAACCAATGAGATTTGTTCAAACATGACAGGCGAATCTAATTCTATTATATACGGTACAGTCCTTAAGAGGTACCAAGCATCATAAACCAATAGAAGGCTCAGCCCTTAAGAGGTAGCCCAGGTGTGATAGGCCAATCTGCTTCTACGACATAAGACACAACTATGGGTGTGCCAATGGGCACCAAAGAACATCAGGATACAGCAGCCATCTCCCAACTCACTGTCTTAGTAAAGAAGACAGGAGGACTGTTAGTTTGGAGGAGACATTTTTCAAAAATAAATTCTTTCAAGCATATACAAGAATGGAAAAGTACCAGGAACCCATAAACCCATATCAATCATAGTCTAGAATTTTGTCACTGGTTTCTTGCATAGACCATATACTTTTTTAAAAAAATACTTTACAGCAAACCTCAGACATAATATCACTTTGTTTATAGTTACTCCATTTGCATGTCAAAAATGTAAGCAATTTCAACTATTGCCATAATGATGTTCTCACAGCTTAAACAATAATCATTCCATGTATTAACTAATACTCGGTACATTTAAGATGTCTGGCTCATTATTTTATTATTTCTGTTGTCAGCTGGCTTGCTGAATGGAGATTCAGATAGTGTGATATATTTGGTTACATCTCCTAAACGTCTTTCAGTCTAGGGCAGTCTTCCTAAAATCATCCAGAGCTGGAATTCAAGACGAACACAAGATCTTGGAAGGGTGAGTAGGTAGAGACAAAACCTAAATTACCTGACATTGTTCACCTGGATCTGGCTGTGAAAACTCTGTTGCCACCACCACAGTTCAAAGCATGAATTGTCACAAAGACCACCCTGAGCCAGAAGCTTACTGTAGACATGTTTCCTGGATGAATCGTATTTACTGAAAAGGAGACAGACTCTGCTAGAACCAAGGCTCCCATTCAGGAAAAAATTTTATACACTATTTAAAGGACATTGGGCGGACATAGGCCTCAATTTCTCAGTCACCCTTCTATAAATCCTAGAAGACTCATTATCATCAGCACCCACTCTGACTCAGAGACTATTAGAGCTTATTGAGAAATAACTGGACTTCCCAGAAGACTAATTTACGTCAGCAAGCAAGGGATAATCAGAGCCATAAATCTTAAACCCTATCCACTTAAAAAAATCATACTTTGTGATTTTTCAACCCAAAGATTTTTAGTCTTTTCTTATCTTTGTTTCTTTGTTCCTCCTCCTTCCTCTCACAATGTTTTAAGAGGCATTCTTTATTGCTTTCCCTTTCCTGTTACTGACCAGAATGACACTGTAAGTCATGGCCAAAGAACCAAAATGCATTGTTTACTTCCTTTAGCTCCCTGTTAGAGGTTGTGGGGAAACCAGAGGATGAATATTCAAAGGGAAACAACAGCAAGCACCTACACAATGGTTTGCAGACAGTTAGATTTCTCACATGAAAACATATCAATAGCCCTTATTTGTATCAATTTTCCTTTCTAGAAACTGCATTCATTCGCTCACACTGTTTTATTGGTTAATTGTAAGATAAGTGCTTTGGGACTGACTCCTAAAGAATGGTGGTTAAAATGATCTCCTGGAACACAGACTTTCCCTGCAGCGAATGCCGCTTATTTCTCTCCAAGATCACATTCTATTCTCTGGCCAAAGATGGAATATTTATAGCAGCGGCACTAGAGCACAAAGCATCTCACTTACCTTTTGTTGTCAAGGAAACAACTTAGATGTTGTTCCCCTCCGATGAAAGGTCAGATTTCTGATGATATGAGTCACAAAGCTCAGGAGAATATTTCAAACTGAGACAGAAGTTTTTCAAAGACAAATTAAAACCCAAGGATTTATAAATATCTAAACCACTTAAATTGTATTCAAACCACCAGGTAGGTTACAATAATTGACTCTGACACTTCCCTGACTGTGTGAGAGATCTGTTCCCAGGAGGTCCCTACTTACAGGTTTGTTCTTTGTATATTGGAGCTGCTATTTCTCTTTTGTACCAGGTAGGTAATAAAACTTGTTTAGAATGTTTTTGCTATAAATTTCAGATTTAGAAACTTCAAAGTCACAATAAGGAAAAGTAAAAGTGAGACCTGTGGTATGATAATGTTGAAGGCACAAACATTAATTCTTTTCTCAAAGCATCACAGATACAGAAAATGTTGTCACAATTGCTTCTTCATAAAACAAGGAAGACAAGGCTCATCAGCAGCTTAGTCGAGGTCCTAAGTTTGAGACACAGTTAAGACCAACTTGGATCCTGATAGCTCAGCCACCCTACTTGATTCCTATTTTGAGCATGGCAGTATATACCCATAGTCCCAGCACTGAAGAAACAGTGCCAGGAAAATTATTGGGACTGACTGACAAGCCAGTCTAGCCAAACTAGTAAGTCCCTGGTCCTAGTGAGAGACTCTATCTTTAAAAAACCAAGATGGATGATTACTGGGAAACTCCATCCAAAGTGGACCTCCATGTATGTGTACACATACACATACATACACACAAAATTGAGAACAACACTTCAATCACACGCTTAACTGTTGGATTTTATGGATACTGGCTGAGTTTATACATCAGCTCTAGTCCCAACATATGTAGCAAATTACCAAGTGTCACTTCAGTAGGGCTGGGCCTACAAAGCTTCCCTTGGGGTTCCTGCATGCATGCACACAAACGTGCACTTAATGTGTATAACCTCACACATATAAACAAACAAACAAATAAAAAAGCAGAAAATCGTCTACTGTGCTTCTCCAAATTCAACTTGGTCTTTCAAATTTTAAGGTGTTTTGAATTTATTGTGTTCCGAGTCCTAGACAACTTGCTTTATTTATAAGAGCTACCATTTATAAAACACATGCTTCTTGGAAACATCTTTAGAACTTTTCCAGTTTAAGTACTAAGAAAGAATGCAGTTAAGTGGCAAGGAACTTGTCCCAAGTTACACAATGAAAAGGGGACAAAGTTAAAGTTAGAATTGTCTTTACTTCTTCAAACTTTGCTTTTTTTTAACAGTATCATTTTAAAACTTAGGGAAAAATAAGTACAACACTGTATTGAAAAAGATCTCTTAAAACAGGGCTGAAATTTTATGAGTGCTAGGTCTTTGTGAATACCAAAAAATAAAAAAGTAAATAAGGTTTTTGTTTGTTTTTGTTGTTTTCTTTTATAAGTAATCTTGGACAAACAAACTTAAAAGGGAGGGCCATTTTTTCTTATTTACTTTTTATTCATAATCATAAACCTAAATCTGCAGTCCAACTAGATTTGGAGGGAAATGAGGAAAATATGGAACCCAAAGAACTTCAGCGAGGGCAGAGATCACAGGGTACTTCGAATAAATGGGATGGTGGTGCTCCCCTGAGCTACAGAAGGAATGGTCTGGTTGATAAGATGCCTGCAAGTCAAAAGAATTAGTTTAGAGTTGTCCACAGTCGGAAATTGTGGTTTTGCTGATCTTGCCATTTCTGGACCCCAAACGCTCCATGGCTTCTACAATGTTCACGCCTTCTTTCACCTTCCCAAAAACTACATGCTTGCCATCCGTGAGCCACTCAGTCTTGGCAGCGCAGATAAAAAACCGGAAACCGTTTGTGTTTGGTCCAGCATTTGCCATGGACAAGATACCGGGACCTGTATGCTTCAGGATCAAGCTCTCATCCTCAAATTTCTCCCTGTAGATGGACCTGCCCTCAGCGCCATAGTGGCGTGTGAAGTCACCACCCTGGCACACGAGTCCTGGAATAATTCTGTGAAAGGAGGAACCTTATGTCCAGATCCTTTCTCTCCAGTGCTCGGAAAATGAAAAGTTTTCTGCTGCCTTTGGAACTTTGTCTGCAAACATCTAGAAGGAGTAGTGACCCAAGGGCTGGCCATCAGCCTCGATGTCAAAGAACATGGTGGGGTTGACCATGGCCGCAGCAAAGACGACAGGGGACAGAGGCGTCTGCCGGCCTTTTTTGTTTATTGGGTTTTGATGGGTTTGTATACGACGGCATAGCCCATTCTTGACAGTGAACTTTGTACTGCCGGCTTATGGGAAAAGGCCAAGGACAGGGAACCTTGAGAAACTTGCAGCCCATTCCAGGTGAGGAAAATATCAACAGATTCAGCTCCTTTTTCTTAGAGCAAAAAAATAACCACTGAGCTCAGCAGCACCTCTTGTCTGTAACTGTCGCAAAGAACACAGTCACTAAGGGGTTTCAGCCAAACATGATTTTAAAGTTATTTTCTTGGTGTTCTCTGTATAGCTACATGATGTGGGTTCATTGTAATTTATAAGAGATTATTTCGCTCCTGGGAAATCTGACTCATGTATTTGATAGGTGCATAATCACAGATAAGATTCAACTGGGTGCTTCAGTTCCATACGTAAAAGAAAAACTTGCTATGAAATGGTGGATTATGATAAAGTTTCAGATGAACCACCGAGGATCATTTTCCCGTCAAGCATGGTATTTATAATTGAAGTCTGATGTAAGAACAGAGTGAATGCACATCTACTGAACTCTGTTTCCCTGACATCCATGCGGTTGGGTCCTGGGATATGATAGCCTGAGCACTCACACTGAGAGAAAAAAAGAAGTTTTGAGGCAACACGACTCCTGAAACTGGAACAGGATGATGGCTGTGCAACTGCAGGTGTTCAGCAAACTTGTCAAATAACACACAAAATATGTGGAGAGGGCAGATGTTCCACAAGGAGAGCAACAGAACCAAAACATCTGGGCACAGGAGTCTTTCCTGAGACTGATCAACCAAGGACCATTCATGGAGGTAACATAGAACCCCTGCACAGATGTAGCCCATGATATTTCAGTGTCCAAGTGGGTTCCATAGTAATGGGGACAGGGACTGTCTCTGACATGAACTGATTGGTCTGCTCTTTGATTCCCGTGCCCCCCCCCCCCGTCTCAGGGGGAGCAGCCTTACCAGACCACAGAGGAAGACAATGCAGCCACTCCAGATGAGACCTGATAGACTAGGATCAAAAGGAACGGGAGGAGAACCTCTCTTATCAGTGGATTGAGGGAGGGACATGGGTGGAGAAGAGGGAGGAAGGGTGGGATTGAGTGGGAAAGAGGGAGGGAGCTAGAGTTGGGATACAAAGTGAATAAACTGTAATTAATAAAAGTAAAAATAGTATGTTTAAAAATAATATAGTTTATTGGTAAAGTATATTAAGTGAAATTACTGAACATATACAGAATCTGCTTAGGCAATGATCTTTGACATTGGGAAGGGAAGAAATGGAGAGGATTTGATGAAAAAACATGTTACATGTATGTATAAGTATTAAACAAAAATTTAAAAGATAGATAAAATTACATTTGGTTAAAAAGAAATATTCACAAACTATTCTTGGTAGAATATGACTGAAGATTTGAAATCTGGCTCATGAGGAAATTAAAATTTGTTCAAACACATCATCTGACATTTCAAGCTAGTTCCTGTGTGGGTTGAAATATGCAAGCACATTCATGGTACCCTGTTCTTTCGATTCTCTGGAGGACTTTATTTGTATTTTTTAACAAGGACAAAGAATAAATGCCTTCAGACATGGAAAGGGAGAAGGGACAGCCAATGACTGCTGAGCTAAATGTGCTGCTACAGGCCTTTTGGAGTAGCCAATGAGGCGGGAGGGGCAGCGGACACAATGTTTCTCACAGCTGGAATGCTGAAGGAGGCTTATAGACAGAAGCACATGGACCCTTCACTGAGCAATCATCAACTGGTCCTCAAACACCAGACTGCAGTCAAGGTGGCATTTTCACAAAAGCATACAGCTGACTCCTGCCCCACATCAGCCCTCCTGCAGCTTTGAAACTCACTTCTTTCTCTGTGGGAAAACCTTCAGGATGTATTTTGGCTAACATGACAAGGTTTCTTTTCTATTTTTTTTCTTTATTCTTTTTTCAAATCAGCTTGAATCTCAATAGAATCAATAATGTGAACTAGGCCCTCTTATAAAATGTGAAAGGTAGGGTGCAGGCAGCGGAAGGAAAGTCAAGCACTGTGGAAGTGTTCAAAAAGGCCGGACAAAAGCCTAGTGCAGAACAAGGTGGGAGCCCTATCATTTGGGCTGCCACACTTAGGGCTTCTATTCCCTCAAGAGGGACTATGAGAAGGAGTCCACACTCTTCAAAAGAGCAGCATGACACTGAACGGATAGTTGCTGAACACTGGCACTCCAAACTGCGTGCTCTCTGCAGGTGGGTTTTATGCTTCTCTTTGCTTGCTGGAATATAAGCCCCACGTGAACTGTGCTGTAAAGGCAGGCTTTGACGCCAGCAAAGAGGATTAGCTGAGGTACCAAAGTGTCTGTCTCTCCTTTACTTCTTTCTCCCTTTCTTTTTTAAATGAAGGTCTTTGACTTCCAAGGGAAATGGAACCAGGTTTCCACAGCCCCTGGAAAAAAGGGAGGTGTGAGGGAAAGCTCTACTAATTAAGACTGAAGAAAAGTTTTACTGGTCAATCACTTTACCTCACGTAGGAATGCATATGCTGAGAAGTGTTTCTGAGGAAAGAGGCATACAGAGAAGGAGGAGGAACAAGAATTATAAACAGATAACTTAAAGGCAATGGTATATAAATTAGAGTCAGGATCTTTTCAAGAAGCTTGAATCTGGCAAAAGGGAAATGCAAATCAAAACAATGGCTTATGAGGTGTGTGTGTGTGTACACTATACATTTTTCAGTAATAATAACAAAGTAATATAGTTCTCAGAAGGAAAGAACTTCTGTGCACTTTAACACATTGTGTATGGTGGTATAAATTACAACAGCCTTTTAGCATGCTGAAGAAGAATTAGCTTTTAATGATTTTTAATTAATTATTGAACATTATTTATTTTTATTTTTTTTTTACAATTTATTATACACCCTGATTGAAGCCCCTTCCCTCAACTACTCTCAGTCCCACTCTCCCTCCCTTTTTCCCACTACCCTCTTCCCTTCCCCTAGTCCACTGAAAGGAAGAGTTCTCACCTCTTCCATCTGGCCAGAGCTTATCATTCTCATCAGAGCTGCCTGGATCCTCATCCTCTGTGGCCTGGCAAGTCTGCATCACCAGGGGGATGTGATCAAAGAGCAGGCAGCTGAGTTCAGGACAGAGGCAGCCCCTCTCCCCTTTCTCTGGAACCCATATGGAGACTGAGCTGCCAATGGGCTACATCTGAGCAGGGGGGTTAGGTCCTTTCCATGCATGGTCCTTGGTTGGTGCATCAGTTTCTGCAGGACCCCCTGGGCTCAAGGTGTTTTTTAGCTTTGTTGGTTTTCTTGTGGGGCTCCTGTCACCTTGTATCCCTCCCCACCCTCCTCTTCTATAAGACTCCCTGTGCTCTGCCCAAAGTTCGGCTGTGCGTCTCTGCATCTGCTTCAATCCTCTGCTGGGAGGGGCCTTCCAAAGGACCCTCTATAGTAGGCTCCTATTCAGTTCCCTCTCTTCCACCCCTTTGCCATTCTTAATGAGATTTAAGCACCCTAGTTAGGATCCTCCTTTTTGTTTGGCTTCTTTAGGTCTGTAGATTTTAATATGGCTATTCTATATTATTTGGCTAATTTGCTTATAAATGAGTGTATACCATGCATGTCTTTCTGTTTCTGAATTACCTCACTCATTATGATCTTTTCTAGTTCCATCCATTTGCCTGCAGAGTTCATGATTTCCTTGTTTTTAATAGCTTAGTAGTATCCCATTGTGTAATTATGCCAAAATTTCTGTACCCATTCTTCCATTGAGGGGCATCTAGGTTGTTTTCAGATTCTGGCTGTTACAAATAAAACTACTATGAACATAGTTGAGCAAATGTCCTTGTTGCATGGTGGGGCACCTTTTGGGTATATGCCCAGGAGTGGTATAGCTGGAACTTGGGGTTGTACTATTCCCAGTTTCCTGAGAAAGAGCCAGATTGATTTCCAAAGTGGAAATCACACATTTGCAATGGAAGAGGGTTCCCCTTTCTTCACATCTTCTCCAGCATGTGTTGTCACTTGCGTTTTTCATCTTAGCCATTCTGGTTGGTGTTAGAAGGAATCTCAGAGTCTTTTTGATTTGCTTTTCCCTGATGACTAAGGATGTTGATAATTTCTTTAAATGTTTCTCTGCCATTTGATATTCCTCTGTTGAGAATTCTTTGCTTCGGTCTATAACCCATTTCAATTGGATTATTTAGTTTGTTGGTGTCTAATTTTTTGAATGGTGTCTTTATCTACATTCTGGATATTAGCCGTCTATTGGATATAGGGTTGGTGAAGATCTTGTCCCTTTTTTGTAGGCTGTCTTTTCTTTAAATTATTATTATTTTTTGACCCTGCCTTTTGCTGTACAGAAGATTTTCAGTTTCATGAGGTCCCATTTATTAATTGTTGATCTTAGTGCCTGAGCTCTTGGTGCTCTGTTCAGGAAGCTGTCTTTTGTGCCAAAGAGTTTGAGGCTTTTCACCACTTTTTCTTCCAACAGATTTAGTGTGTCTGGTTTTATGTTGAGGTTTTTGATCCACTTGGACTTGACTTTTGTGCAGGGTTAAAAATACAGGTCTATTTGCATTTTTCTACATGTACACATATACTTATAATGTGTGTGTGCAATAGAGTTTGAATCCATTATTTTGTGACCATGAAAAAAACCTTAAGATGAAAATCAATTTTTTGAGAAGCAATAAGGTTGAAAAATCTCATCATGGATGCCAACTGTGAACCAACACAATCAGGTCCAGACATGACTTTTGCAAGTTTTAAACAAAATTTCTTGATCTGCACCACTAAACTGAGAATTTACTGTAGAGTGAAATTATTTATAATCATATCACTAAGTAGTTTAATTACATAAAGAAAAATAAGATATCTATAGAAGTTCTTATTTAGATATTACTTTACCCAATTCTTCTACTGTAGGGAGCTGATTGAACTGGTTCACCAGGTATAGTTAAGAGGATTTTTTCTGGTTTGGCTCTGTGCTCTTTGCTGTCCTCCTTGCTTTGCTCTTATGTACCAGGAATTTCATTATCATTTACAGAAAAAAAAATAGTTTCATCTACTGAGGTAACTGAAACTTTATTTGAAGTTCTAGGCATTTTCTAAGGTTAATGATGTGTGGCCTTAAATGTGCCTACCAGGAGTTATGATTATTTTTTAAATCATTTTTTGTTTCCATTTATATTCATTTATTTATTTAGCACATGTGGGTATTTTATTATCTGAGCATTTATCATATAAGAGCAAGTGTCATCAGAGTCTAGAAGAGGATAGTGTGTAAGAACCCCTGAAATTAGAGTTAAAGGCAGTTGTCATGCACCTGCTGTGAATGGTTGGAACTGAGCCTATATCCTCCACATAAGGACTATACACTCTTAACCTTGGATCCATTTTCCCAGCCCCTACCGTCACTCTTATATTGCACTGTTGCTAGGTAAATAAATGCTGCTAAGAAACCTGTTGTTTGGGTGATGGTTTACCTATTTGCTTTACCTTTGCTTTCCAGCCTCTTTGTATTAAACATTTATATGAATAATCAACAGAATTTCAGACACAATTCTAGAGGAAGATATGGCATGTTTCATATTTTGATGATATTCTTGGGTAATTTAAATTCATTTCCTTATTGTAAAGAAGTATAAACTCTCTGCTTCTTCCCTGAAGCATTAGAAACTCTTCTTTCTGACATTTTCCCATCCAAGAATCACATAATATATTCAGTATGATGGTATGGCAAGAAGAGGTGCACACTGATTTAGAATGTCCAAAACAGTGAGCTCTACTTTATCACATTTCTGCTCAACATCCATCTGCGAGTTAGAATCTACATAATAAATAACATAGAGCCATTTCTTCTTATCCTTTTTTTGGTGAAGAGGCAAGTTGGCTTATAGAACTAGACTGAAGTACAAAGGAAAATTTAATCTTGTTCTTTGCCTGTCAAGGCTATGTTCTCATCTAGGCAGAAATGGAAAAACATCAACATAAGTTCAAACTTAAAAACAAGTGAAAATGTCATTAAAGACATTATAAAAACAATAACCTCAAGGTAAAATCAGATTTAGATATGTTTACAGATATGTCCTCTACCAACTGTCTTCAAAATCTTCAAAAATATACTGTTTGTATCTCACTGTTTCTATTTACCCTAGAAAGACTATTACCGGTAACTTGTGGCATTATTATTTTAAAGCATTTCTTGGAGGTAATTTTTTTAAAGAGAGCCTTCTGCATGTGACATACAAAATTTTGAAAGTGTGTTTTCTATTTTCAAATACATTGTCTTGTTATTTTGGACTCTAAACTTGAGTCATCCAACTTCCCTGGAACCCTTGGGGGCATCTCTACGGCTACATTCTGTTAATTGATCATTTCCTTTTCTGTTGAGTTGGCATGAGGCCTCTCAGTCTGCCATCCAGTCTTCTCGGCTCATAGTCTTTAGCTTTTTCTGCTTCTCTGTGTGTTCTCCATTGAAGTTTATTTTTAACATCTAGTCATTGATTAGATGATGACCTCAAGGAGGAGAGAAGTTAATTCAAAGTAGAGATCTTGAGCAAGAGGACATTGTGAACATCTTTATTTCTGAGAAGATTAAAAAATAACAGCATGGAAGATAAAACAAACTTTCCAAAGATTTCATAAATAAATGTATTTCTTTCCTTCCTTTCTCCCCTCTTCCCTCCCTTCCTTTATTTTTACTTCCTACCAGTTTTCTCACCCTCTTCTCCCCCAGTCCCTTCCCTCCATTTTCCCCTACCCCTCTGCATCCACTCTTCCTCCACTTCTCCTCAGAAAAGGGCAGGCCTCCCATGGATATCAGTTAACCATGGCATATCAAGTTGCAGTAAGACTAGGCACTTCCCTCTGTTTGAGGCTGAACAAGGTAATCTAGTAGTGGGAAAGCAGGCAACAGAGTCAGACACAGCCCTTGCTCCTGCTGTTAGGAGTCCCACAAGAAGATCAAGCTATACACTATAACATATATACAGAAGGCATAGGTCATTTCGATTCAGGCTCTGTAGTTGTTGGTTCAGTCTCTGTGAGCCCCTGTCAGCCAAAACTGACTGATTTTGTGAGATTTCTTGGGGTGTCTTTGAGCCCTCTCCCTCCTACAATTCTTCATCTCCTATTCTTCAGTGTTTCCCAAGCTGTGCCTTATGTTTGGCTATGGGTCTCTGTACCTGTTTTCATAAGTTGCTGGGTGAAGGCTCTCTAATGACAATTGGGCACCAAAGGTTCTGGATGAGCAGGATGGAAGCTTTCCTGTGAGCCAAGATCTGTAATGACAGTGTTTGCTCAAGGGAACGTAAAAGGATATGGCAGTGGAAGATCACTTGGAATCAAATCAGGTTTTGCAAATAGTTGAATTAAAAATCCTTTTTAAACAAAAAACATACAAAGTTAGAAAAAAAATGATAATCAAATACAATGTTGTGAAGACATGCAAAGAAATTCAATTATGTCATTCTTCTCGGAACAGGAATTCCTGCAGCTTCTGATAGCCAAGATTCAAACAATGACTAGCTGTCTTAACGATCCTTTCCCACAAAGCTTTTAAGGAATAAGTGAATTGTTGTATTCAAATATTACATAAAGAAAATTGCATAAATTGAATGCACTGTTCAGGAATATTCTATAAATTGGGTGTGCTAATTTAAGTTCCACCAGGTTAGGAAAGAGCGTTCCCAGCACTTCAGCCCCTTTGCTTTCTGGAAGATAGTAGTTCCTTTGGAGATGACTACAATACTGACCCAATACATTAACTCTGTCTGCTTAAAGAACTTTATATAAATGAATCACACACTACATAATATTTGGGATCTGTATATTTTCACTCAAAATTAGATTTGACAATCATCTACTAGCTCGGTAAAAATTAATTCATTGAATACAGACTACATGATATTCAATACAATTTATTTAACCATTTTTATCTGAAATATTTTCATTTTTTTTCTAGAAATGCTGCACTTGGGAGTGTTCTTATGTATGTATTTTTTCAATGATTAAAATGGATGTATTCTTATATGAATAGCTTAATATACATATGAATAGAATCTGTCACAGGTTATCAATATGCCAGTTTAAATAAATGCTCCCACAATTTTCTGACACAGTGCCTCTACATTCCCACATAGAAGACATAGAAGTTTGAGTTGTGACACATTCTCACCATGGTTTGAAGTTTTCAGTTTTTCAATCTTTTGCCATGTTGGTGGGAAGGTAAAAATACTACTATGTTCTTATTTTGCATGTATCTAATAAGCATCCTTCTCTCTGTGTATATACATATATATGTATGTATGTATGCATGTGTGTATTGCTATGTTTTCTAACAAATATATATGTGTGTGTGTGTGTACATACACATAAATGAAATGGTTTACATGTTTTTGGAATTGTTGGCCAGTGGGGTCCTATAGAACCCCAAACATTATAGGCTATTGAAAATGTTTTTGGTTAGCAGACAGAACTTAATGAAAAGATCCCATTTTGAAAACACCTCATACTTGAGTTGTATAAACAAACAAACAAACAAACAAACAAACAAATAAATAAATAATGAATGCTGGTGCTATCATCCTTACTGACTAATTTTCACAGTGCCAATATGTGCTGTCTACACTAGTGGAGAAAAAAGCAAGAAATCTTACCCTAGCCCTGAAATATGTGAGCTACAATAATAACTAGTCTGGCAAGAGGGCTATTGGTGCAATGATGTCACAAACATCATGGGAATCACCACTTTCTGATTAAATTTTTATTTTTATTTTATTTTACCAATATTTTCTCAATATTTATTTTTAAATTTATTTTTATTTATTACAATGTATTCACTTTGTATCCCAGCTGTAGCCCCTCCGTCATTCCCTCCCAATCCTACTCTCTGTCTTCTCCTCTCATGCTCCTCCCCCAGCCCACTGATAGAGGATGACCTCCTTCCCTTCCATCTGACCCTAACCTATCAGGTCTCTTCAGGCGTGGCTGTATTGTCTTCCTCTGTGGCCTGGTAAGGGCGTGGCCTGGTAAGGTTGTTTCCCCACTCAGGGGAAAGTGATCAAAGAGTCAGCCACTGAGTTCATGTCAGAGACAGCCCTTGTTCCACTTACTAGGTAACCCACTTGGAGACTGAGCTGGGCTATATCTGTGCAGGGGTTCTAGGTTATCTCCATGAATGGTCCTTGGTTGAAGTGTCAGTCTCAGAAAAGATTCCTGGGCCCAGATTGTTTTTGTTCTATTGCTCTCCTTGAGGAGCTTCTGTCCCCTCCAGGTCTTTCAAATCCATACATGAAAATGTTAAGAATCTGTAGCTAGACATATCATAGACCCTAAGGGAGAACCTGTTACTATTATTCTACTAGATGGACTTATATTAAACTGACTCTTAATGAATTATTGCTATATAAATTAATCTCTCAACCTTCAGCAGAGAAGTTTCTTTTTACAATAGATGGTGATTAATACAAAGATCCATAACTGGTCAAAGTGCAGAAAATAAAAGACTACTTAATGTTCAGTACAAGTGTATATAGATACATCACACCACCTCTTTAAAGGCTTTGAGATCGCTGCAGAAGAGAGACCAAAAGATTGCACGAGCCAACAGCAGTAGGAAACATGTTTTTAGGACCTAGCAGGATAGCAAGGGAGCTACACATAAAACCTCACAGTTGTGATAGCATGCACAAGACCTGCACAACCTCAAGCCAGGAAAATAAACAAAACAGAATGTAATGAATGTGTATTTGTGTATTTGTAAGTATTGAGAGCTGGTCCTTTTAACATAAATATAACCATTTTTGTTTCAGGCCCACCAGCCACATCATCTCAACTGTTGCTGATATAAAAGAATCTCTGTACAATGTCAGCTTGACAAAAAAACTATGTTTACATTCAGCATATTCTGTGGCCTTGTTCCTAGAATTTTCCCAACCATAAGTGCAGCTGGCCCTAACTATATGCTTCACTTCAGACCGATCAAATTAAAAGTCAGCTAGAACTGCTTTTCTAGTTAGCAAAAATAACTCGAGGCAGAACTGTCCACCCTGTACCACCATCTGCCCCCTGTATGAGATAATTGAGGTTTTTGCTTTTATAAACTGACTTTGGAAAGCAGTTTGAGGTCACAGTTAGGGTCCCAAGTCCACTGTGTCCCTGATCATGGTCAGTCTAGGGGTTTTGCAGTGTTGTATTCAATAATCCATCCATATCTCACTGAGATTGGTGCTCTAGTGGTTTGTGTGACATTTCTTGTACTACAACAGTAAATAGAAACTTTGATAACTATTCTTCTCAACTTAACTACACTTGAAATCAACTAAAACCCAACATCTTCATACAGGAACTTACCTAAACTTCATACAGATACTCCCTTGTGATATGCTTGGCCCCAGAAACTTAACTCATGGGGAGGAAGACTTCACAAGTGTTTATGCTGGCATCCTTCATGACTCTAAATCCAGAACCGTGTGGCTGATAGTGCCAATATCTGTCAATTCCTTAGGTTTTCCTTACTGCCTCTCCCCCTCCAAAACACAAGTTATATACAGTCCTTTCCTGAGAACACCACTTCTTTTATTCTACTTAGCTTTAGGCCTTTCTTTGAACTTCTTATCTCTTTCAGCACAAAACTTGGCTCAAGCATTAGGCTTTCTAGTGTTCCCTTTCCCCTCAAATTGTATATTTTGTATTTGCTTTTCCTTCTAGTCTTTTTCCTTCTAGATCTGAGTAAGAGTAAACACTAATAACCACAAGACAGTCAGTTTTTGGTTGTCTTTAAATATTCTCTAGTGATAAAACTTAGTTCAAAGCACTTTAATTTGGGCTCAGGTAGATTCTGAAGACAGGGGCAAAAAAAACCAACCACATTCTTTGCCAAAATATCACATGAATAGTCTCAGTCAGTTTCTAAACTTCTAAAACTTCTTGAGCTGGGCCTTCACAGTCCTCATAGATCTCAGCACTACTATCTTCCAATATTTTATTAGGATGGCCCAGCTTACAGTGTTCAACCACTTTTCTAAGCCAAAGTCTCAACACCATTCATAAAACAGCATAGTTGTGTGGCCAACCACAGCAATATTCCAGTCCCTGTTACCAACTTCTGTCTTAGTTTCTTCTTTATTACTGTGAGGACATGCCATGACTAAGACTACATATTAAAGAAAGCATTCAGTTGAAGGCTTACTTAGAGTTTCAGAGGTTGAGGCTATGACGATTTTTGTAGGAAGCATGGCAGCAGGTAGGCAAGTATGGCAATGAAAAGCAGTAGTTGAGAGCTTACATCTGATCCCCAAGCAGGAACAGAGAGATACTGGGCCTGGAGTGGGCTGTTGAAATCTCAAAGCCAAACCCCAGAGACATAGACCCTCCTATAAGGCTACACCTCCTAATCCTTCTAAAAACAGTTCTATCAACTAGAGACAAAGCATTCAAATATACAAGCCTGTGGGGGCCATTGTCATCCAAACCACCGCATAAACTGCTACTGCCATTATGAGTTGCTTACTTACTAAGAGTTTTCTTCAACCTTAGAAGAAGCTAACTCAAATTATTTTATGGTTATTTTCTCATCTTCCTCAATTTAACCTAAACAGAAATAATTTGATTATGGCCATGAGTCTATAATCATCCTTTCAACACCTCTCATCTTATTACTTTTATGGTCAAAGGACTCTAGGTAGCTGAGCATAATCCAGGTGAGCTCTACAGGTTTTCATTGGATTTTATGTACAAGTTCGAATATTGGAAATAACTGCTAAGGTCAAGTTATGTACACACGTGGTATGTCCAGCACTGAATATGGGTCTCAGTTCTGTGTATTCTTCCATAAGGTCAATATGGTTTTTGAAATTCTTGATATCTTTTGTAACTAAAATCTTTGATCTGTGTCAATTCTATTCATTGTTGAAGTTTTAATAGTTTTACTTTTTAAAGGAGAGACTCAAGAGTCTTTTCATAGTTCTCCTCTCACAAAATAAGCAAAATTTACTTTTTAAATAAGTTTGTTGAACTTTTTCCAGTGCCAAATCTTGAGAAGAGAAACCTTTGTCTGCTCATGGAAACTTATACATTTTTCATTCAAGAAAATGGTTACCTCCCACTCATTATGCCATTGTATTTCATCAAAAATATAGAAACAGAAATAAACTTCAATGGATTTGCTCCCTTGATTGAGACTGAACTACCTAGAAACTTCTTTGTATTGAAAGAACTTAGTATCTTCTAAAGCACAATGTAGCCTTTAAAGTACCTTATGCATACAACCATTTAAAAATGGAAATTACTAAATGTTACTATTTTGAGGATCTTGACATTTCCCATATTTTAAATGTACTCAGGATGTAACAGAAATTAAAACATAGGAAAAGTTAAAGCTTGTCAGTGTATGTTTTGTAAACATTTAATTTCATAGCTGTTGTCTTAAAAACTTCTTCTCCCTTATGTGTTAATCAAGTTGGGTGGGTTAATCCCCCAAAGGACCATGCCTCCAGAAGGTCGATCCACTTTAGGCAATGCTAAGGAAATAGAAGGAATAATTTTCCCTTTAATGAGATGATACACTTTTCCTTCCCAGAATTCCAGTTTCCCTAAGGTGGTCTCTATAAATCTCCATGAGGTTCTGTTTGGACTGCTAAATTTTCTGAGAAAGGTGGATTCAGAACAGTATTTCCTTTCTCTTTATGTCTGTTTCATTCTTTTAATTGTCTGGTAATCTGGACTTCTTTATTCTCTTCCTCATCTTTGCTATGAAGTTGCTTGCCCATCATGTTGCTGACCTCCATGCCTAACTCAAACTGCATAGCTCTCTCCCTTTCCCTCTTAAGTTCATATTTAAAACTCTATAATAAACATTTCTAAAATTAAAAAGTGACCTGGACAGCATTATATGCTGATATGATTTCTTAGCATTCAAGAGAAAATTCATGGGTAATATTTATCATGAATGCTAAATTATCAGAGAAGGGGACTTAAGTTCTCTAGATATTTTTTAATTCATTTAAAACCTGCATTACAGTTTATTTCTGCATAGCTCTTTGAATAAATAAGCAAATAATTTTACTCCAAGGAATTATTCTTCCTAACCCCATGTGATTCTGCTCTGAAGCATAAAATTGCTTAATAATTAAAGTAACAGGTGATATTTTTAGCCAAATATCCAATTCTATTACAATATTATGACTTAGTCATAGTAAATAAATTTGGAAGAATAAAGTTGCATAAAAGCAAAAGACTATTTATGGCTAATAAGACACTAGAGAAAAAAATCTTACATGATTGTTTTAGTTATTCCTAATGTTTAACATCTTGTATTCTAAACATCTGTTTAACATTATGTGCTTAATGCAATTTTTCCTGATTTATAGAAATGAAAAAATATAAATTGAGTTTCATTCACACACTCCCAAAAGTCATTTCTTCCAATCAAATTTCAAATCTGCTTTTTCTAAGCACTTTCTTCAAGAAGGATGTTCATATTAAGTTTCTAGAAAACGTTTTAAATAAGGGTTTTAAATAGGTATTAATGTTTTGCAAAGGAGCAGTGGGCTATCTGTAGATTTCTGGAGTAACTTAAATGTCACATTTATCTTCCATTCAGGAGTCTTTTCCTATGATACAATTAGTGTTGGAGAATATATATGCTTCATTAACAAACTCACACTAGCCCAAGCTAATGAGACCAATGCCCCTCAAACAGATGGCTGATTCGGTAATTTACAGTGAGACTAGAACTAATGGGAGGAATGGAAAACTCACCAGAAGACTAACATAGGCATCAAAATTATACTTGAAAGTATGGAAAATAGTAATTACAGTCACTGTAAGTCTAATGTTATTATGCTGCACCGATTTGTAGAAAATTAAGCTATTTATATTCAGTAAACCGTAAAAAAGCATTTTAACAACATAGCCTATGAGTTACTTTGTATCAGAACAGTTCACCATTATGTAGTATTTTTAAATAAATTCATCTTATGGTTGGTAGGGCCATCCAAATTTCATTATGGAAAACTTCCCCTTATATTATAAGATACTTAGCATATCTGACCCTTACTATAGATCTCGATGATACCCAATCTTTCCAATGAGCAAAATAATTTTATGCTTTCCTTTTATAAAGATTTGCCGTTTTAACTGAGTCCATGGATTGTCTTTAGATGAAGTGAATCAAGAAGTTAAAAGTCTCTTTCTAATTGGAAAGGAAGAAGTCAAAGTATCACTATTTGCAGACAATATGATAATATACATGAGTGACCACAAAAATTCAACCAGAGAACTCCTTCAACTGATAAACACCTTCAGTAAAGTGGCTGGATATAAAATCAACTCAAAAAAATCAGAAGCCCTCCTGTACACCAAAGACAAAAGGGCCGAGAAGGAAATTAGGGAAACAGCACCCTTCACAATAGCCACTAATAACATAAAGTATCTTGGTGTTACTCTAACCAAGCAAGTGAAAGACCCATATGAAAAAAAACCTCAAATCTCTGAAGAAAGAAATTGAAGAAGATATTAGAAGGTGGAAAGACCTCCCGTGCTCATGGATTGGTAGGATTAACATAGTGAAAATGACCATATTGCCAAAAGCAATCTACAGATTCAATGAAATCCCCATCAAAATACCTTCACAATTCTTCATAGACCTTGAAAGAAAAATACTCAACTTCATATGGAGAAACAAAAAACTCAGAATCTCCAAAACAATTCTCTACAACAACAGATCATCTGGAGGTATCTCCATCCCAGTAATAAAAACTGCATGGTATTGGTATAGAAACAGAATAGTGGATCAATGGAACCGAATAGAGGACCCAGAAATGAACCCACACACCTATGGAAACTTGATTTTTGACAAAGAAGCCAAAACCATTCAATGGAGAAAAGACAGCATCTTCAACAAATGGTGCTGGTCCAACTGGATATCTGTATGCAGAAAAATGAAAATAA
>CM053761.1:69054506-69115267 GCA_028658305.1 Pachyuromys duprasi | reverse complement strand
ACAGACTGGCTAGATCCCAGGGGAGGACTTTGCAGCCAGCCCTGAGGAGACAGGATAAGTTGGGGTTGGATGGAAGGGAAGGAGGTCCTCCCCTGTTGGTGGACTTGGAGGGGGCGGGGAAGAAGGAGATGAGGGAGGGAGTGGGAGGGTGGGAGGGAATGGGGGAGGGGCTACGCCTGGGATTCAAAGTACCCAACCTATGATTGAGATAAAAATAAATAAATTTAAAAAAAAATACCTGGCCTCAGTGTGAACCATTGCTTGATAAGAATCATCTCTCATTAAGTGTCACCTCTTGGTTTTTATATAAACAACATTCGTTTACCTAAAGAGAACACAATATTGCTCAATACTGAAAAATTACCAATACAGCAGCAATCAAAATACATCGACGACCTTGGAAATCCTAGAATCTTGTAAGGCTGTCTACAAAGACAAAGCTACTTTTTGAAAGACTCCTGCAAAAGCTGTCATTCTGCTGTGAGAAAGGAACATGGCTGTGACCAAGGCTTTTGTAGTGGTCACTGGAGGCTTTGCTAACTATTAAAATAGTTAGAAAATAGCTAATCTCAAAGGACATTTAGTAAAACAATAAAGACCAAAATTTAGCCTTGAGTTTGTGCTTTTTAAATCAGGTGACAAAAATGAAAAGCTTGTGTAATGTACTTTTCTTTTTTGTTCAGCTTTAACATTTTTATTACTTCAAATTACATTATAAATTTGAAATGGCAATATCATAGGAATATGAGGCAATCAAATGAAAAGTTACTCACCAAGCCATTCTTTTCCTTTTTTATTGTTATCATTTATGACAATTTATTCAATTTGTATCCTGGCTGTGGTCCCCTCCCTCCTTCCCTCCCAATCCCACCCTCCCACCTTCTTCTCCTTCTATGCCCCTCCCCTAGACTTTTATGCGACCATATTCTCTCCTGTACCTGGGCTAGCAAAGAAGGTGACCCAGGTATTTCAAGTTTGGGGTAGATTACAACAGGAGCCAGAAACCTTAGCTCTGGTCCCGGCCTACCCAATAATGTGCTGTGATCTTGGCAAATTTACAGATCTAGAGTTTCAGTTTCTTTATCACTAATGCAAGAGGTTTTGTTAATATACATTAGTCAACTTACTACTATTATTTTGCTATAAAAAAACCATAACAGAACCCCAATGACATTGCTATGCCTAGAGAACTGTGCCTCACTCATCCCACTGAGAAACTTCAAAGACAAACAACTGAAAATATTTGTTGCTAATGGTAGAATTTAATCTTTCAGATTTAATCATGCAAGAAAATAAATGTTTGGAAAATTAATTTCAACATTTATGAACTTGAATTTCACAATATTTAAAGATGTTTTAAGAAACTGATGATGATATTGACTAATATGATTTTAAAATATTCCATGATGGACTGTGTAAACATCTGGCAGATATGCATAACTCAGTGCATTAGTGTTGGCTAGGTAACAATGTGTGATGCTACAAAACCATACAGGCCAATGTACTGCAGTTCAAGAGAGCGCGCATGTTCCTTGTTATGGTTTCAGAATCTTCATTGCACCTTTGAAGACATACAACTTGGCTTCTAGTGTAAGATTAAAGAATATCCAGACTATATTACTATCCTTTTCAGTTATATCTATGTTTAATATATATAAACCAAAATATGCAGCAGGTTGATGACTAAACTATATAGCAGAACCCATATTTCTTTTGTTAAGCCGGACCTCAAAGAGATTTGTAAAAATATATGGAAACAAAATTTTCTCTCTAACATTTTATTTGATAAATAAAGTCATTATACATAAATAATTATTATAATATGAATTTGATTATGATATCAAAAAATTGATTAACAAATAAATGTTTAGTTTTTCAATTTGACTTTTAAACACAATGTTTGAATAGACAAAGCTTGCATATATAAAGGCTTGTTAAGGTCCTAAATAATTACATTGAGTATGAAGAGGCCACAGGTCCAAGCATTTTAGAGATTCCTATCCTAACAAATTATTCTTAGGTAATCTTACACGGGGACATTATAGGCCATACCGTGCAAGTTAAAACATTTAATAATAGATTAGAATGCCATCCTGATTGAATGTAAAGCTTAGCTCTAACGGTTACATAAATAAATAATGGCTTAAGAGATTGCAAAGAATACAAAGCTTGAGGCACTTTCTGGTAACTTGACTCGTGTGCACTTGGCTGCCGATGTGAAACAGTGACTACAGCTTTCGGTCTCCCAGGGAGATTGCTTATTTTGCCTATGAAACAGACTTTTGTTCTCAAGTACTACTCATCTATCTGCTTTCCTTATGCCTAATGCATCTGGCATATGGTTTGTTTCTCATCCTATCTTTTATTATGCTACTTTATCAAGTCACTTTGAAAGCAGCCCGAGGAAAAATCATCAGACTACAATTGTTTTAATTGCATCTTTATCAAAGTACATAAAATTATATAACATTCCGTGAGTCAGTAATGATGATATATAATGTAGACTTCAGAAAACTATAGTGGAGCATAGTTGGATCTATTTGTAGCTGACATCTAACATAAAGGCAGGTAAAGGAAAAAAATATATGACGTCTCCATAAAAGCAAGTGGATGACAACAGAGAAAGAAACTTTCCTGCTGCCTTGTTGATGTCGCTCATTTCATCTTTGAGCTTTGAATTTCTCTCATTTTCTTCTTCCTCCCTGGCACTCAGGACTTTCAGCTAGAGTTTGATGCCATTAAGGGTCCTGTCCTTGTTTTGAAAGTATATGTCTCATGCATTCACACCTACTTGCTGTGTGACTTTGGCCAAGTGAGTCCAACATTTTAGGTTATAGTTTCTTTCTATATAAAAATGGAGACAGTTCACAAGTGGATCTACTAGACTGATGGAGAATAAGTTATCTTTTGGATCTCCTCCCTCTGGCAGACTGCCTTACAAGGTCACAGGGGAAGAGGATGCACTCCTTTCTGATGGGACTTGATGACACTGAGTTGAAGGGAAGGGGGGGTCTCCTTTTCTGGTAATAAGAGAAGGAGGAAGGGAGAGGGGAAAGAGAGGGAAGGACTGGGTGGCGAGGTGGAATGGGGTTGCAACTGGGATGTAAGGTGAATACAAAATAAATTAAAAAGGAAACCACCATTGGTATTTGCACACATTAATCACTGGAAAATAACGATATATATTAGTTAATTCAGCAAACACACAATTGTTTAATGTCTATAATTCATTCAGTAATTGACCCAGACAGTTACAAATTATCAACCAAAGCCTAACGTGGCTTGCCTCTGGAATGTATGCCTGGAATCAGTACCTGTAATTGAATCCCCAGGAAGAAATGCTCAAATTACTGACTCATGCTACTTGGGTGAATTTCACTTTTCAGTTTCTAATTTATAGAGCAAATTGTAGCTTTCCGGGTTAAGTTAATCAAGTGCTAAGCAAAACATTCTATAAAACAATTCTATTTGTTGTAGATTCACCTTTTCATTTAAGATACTTTGCTTTTCTTTATGATTGATAATTAACTTGACACATATTAATAGAGTTGCTTGCTATCCTCAGAGACAAACATCAAGTAGTTGTGTATGTGACTGAACCTCTAATGGATATTAGATGGGAATATAAATCAGAGGTTCTCATCTAATATCATCCAGTAGTCAAAAAAGCTTTTGTAAATAAGGGCTCATAAACTGAGCTATCAAAGATGAATAGAAAACAATTAACTAGAAAAATATAGAGTAAGAACATGGCAGCAGAATAATATGTTTCCAAGAGTAATCTTTATAGTAGCTGGAAAAGATGAATGTGCTAAACCCAAAATGAGTCGGCCAGAAGGCATGAACTGTAGCCAGAATAAGTGGCAAATTCTCCAGAGTTTCTAATCCAGGTGAATCATTTGTGATCTGATTCTAAGTTCAGTGGATTTTAAAAAAGAGAGTAATATAACGAGATGTACAGTTTGGTAATGCCACAGGATTAAAGGCAACCAGGGAGAACTCTGTCTACAGTAGTGGTGCTGAAGACACAGTTTGAACCAGTGGTAGCTTTGATGATGGAGAAACTGGCAGGCTTGAGTGATTCATAGACTCTATGACTGAAGACAGAACAGAGATGGAGAAGTTCCAAGTTTATGAGACTTGAAACATGAAATTTCTTTCAGAAATGGTTGTTTTATTCAGTAAGCTCCCATTCTAGCTGTCAAGGTTCTTGACATCCCATAGATACTGGGTGATGGAGATGGGGAAGAAGCATTATCCTCCTGTCTGTACCTCTCTATGAGAAGCATCTCTCTTGAGTATGAGAAACTTGATAAAACAATAGAAAATCCTTTCTAATTCTGAAAATCAATGATTGCAGTATTGACAAAACATTTCAAGAAGTGTTCCATTGTCTGCAAGACAAGAAAGCCTCTAATCCTTGTTCTAGTAACAGAATTTAATTCTTGTCAGAAAGATACATCTGAAATAATTATGCTAATGTAACAGTGATAAATCAAGGGAGTCCTATACAAATTGGAACATTAGCCACTTTACCACAAATATGTGAGAGCATGATCTCTCTCTCCTCCTCTCCCTTCAGAAAGTGAGGTTCTTGTCTCTTCATCACTTCTGGTGGGCTCTGACTCATTTTCATTATTGACCAGAGTTGGCACCTGCTTTCTGTCAGCGAGTGCTGCATGTTTTCTTACTGAGGCAAGAGAATGACATGAGTGGTAATATCCCAGAAATAATCGGACATGTAGTAATTGTAAGTTTACTCACTCCTCAGAACCTAGAATCAAGCTAAGGAGTTATTAGCTGGAGATGGTTAGCTGGAAAATAATGTATAGGTTGAGAGAATTCTGGTCTTGGTAGATGCTCCAGGAAAAATAATTCTATCTAGAGACATGCTGAGAAAGGCACTCCCATCATAAATATTCATCGTGAACACTAGTCAATGAAGTGGACTTCTGAGAACTCCTGTAATGAAATCAAAACATACAAGCACAAAACAAGCAAAAGATCCACAATGATCATAGCAACAACAACAGCAAAAACAAAATCAAAGATTTTTTTCCCACTGTATAAGCGCATAAAATATGTTATGCACTTAAAGATAACTCACATGCTCACCACTGAAAAATACTGAAGAATAGGCTTGGAAAAAAGATTATATATATATATATGCATCAAAGCAGAAAGGTCAAAGAATGAGAGAAAAATCCTCATAGAGTTATCATGACCTGGCACCCCTGAGTAAGGACTGCACACAAATTCAGAGTTAAATTGTTCTGGTTTGCTTCTGTGCTGCTATGTCAAACATCATCATCAAAAGCAACTTGGGGAAAAAAGTTTATTTGGGCTTACAGGTTCTTATAGTCCATCATTCAGTAATGCCAAGGTCAGAACTCAAGGCCGAAGTTTGAATCAGAATTCAAGAAGGAATGCAGCTTTCTGGCTCATGCCCACTAGTTTGCTCAGCTAGCGTTTTTATACATCCCAGGACCACCAGCCTAGGGATATACTGTTCACAGTGGGCTGGGTCCTCCTATATTAATTAACAGCCAAGAAAATGCTTCCAAGGCATACCTACAGGCCACTCTGATGGGTGTTCTAAGACATCTGCTTTTCTTTTCTTTTTCCTGGATTTTATAACTTTTGAATTAATGGGACAGGGTATAAATCTACCCAGTTGTTTTGAAATCATGAGGTATTTTTTTAAACCAGGACAAAATGGAAAAATAAAGTACAAAAGTAAAAAGATGAAGTCAGAGAGATCCAGCTGTAAAATACTTAACTGTGTGACCCAAGCTAAGTTACTTAATCTTTCTCAATTTCCGAATTTATATGTTTTCAAGAAAATAAAAACTTTCTAAACACTATAACTCATTCTCAGGAAATAATATGCAGTCATTGCAAAAATGTGAATTTGCATGTTTAGAACATGGCAAATATTTGATAGTAAAAGCTAATTTATTATCATTTTAAGTGGTAGAAAAGAATTAATAGTTTAAATTACCTGATTTTAACTTGACAGTCTTCATATAACTATCTTCTAAGATACACATGAACCCCATGTCTTGCTACTGTGTGGCATATCCTGGGGAAGGGAGAGTAGAACTACAGCCACATTAAAACTACAACTCACCATCCATGAAGCAACCAGAACACCTCCCCAGACCTTAATTTTATAATGTACAAACTATCAATGATGTTATTCGTTCCATATTTGTTTGACAGTTTTAGTGAGAACTCAATTAAAAAATGCAGTCTACTGTGAACTTAGTAAAGAATCTATTGCTCACCATGGTTATTAATGATTTATAATTATTTTTGTGTTTGAAATGGCATGGTGACTCTTCCATGGAAGTAATTAAGCATAATACCAAATTAAGCAGACTTTTCCCTTCCTTCATCACCTTCTTTCTCCTGGCTGCCTCTGGCTTTCCCTGGCCTTGGACACTTAGCTATGCCTTTCTACTCCCTGTCACTGGAGTAAAATTTACATTGCTTATGATCAAACAGTTTCCAGGATAGCCTTGGGGTCACAGCGCAATGACAGTTTCCAAAACAATATAATACTAGCCAGAAATATTTTACAGTATTTATATTTTTTCATTGATTCTCACATTTTATCCTTTGTTGGAACGAAATTACCAATTCATTAGAGAGTTAATCAAAACAAAACGCATGAAAATTCCACAATGAAACCTATTTATTTGTGTGCTAGTAACAACATCAAAAAACCAAATAGAAAGCATTTTAAACTTTTATTGGTTGGTTTATTTTAACCCTCTAAGTCCAATTAGTGCTGTCCACATGGGTGTGAGATCATCAACAAGGGTATGGGAAGCTTACCAGTGTTTCTAATCCTAAAGAAAAGTAACTGTCCTTCATAAACAGCCATAATTACCGAAGATCTGAAGCTAGGGTTAGGACTTTTAAGTTTTTAACTGGCATGATTGTGTACTACTTTTCTCTCAGTAACCACATCTGTTATGAGTGCATGTGTTAAACAGATGTGGCATGTCCAGAGTAAAACACTTCTGAGCATTCTTCTCTACCTTCTGGTTCATTCTTGCCATTTCTTCTTCCATGATGGTTTCTGAGCTTTCAGAGGAGGGAGTTGATATTGATGTTCTGACTGTGGCTGAGAACTCACAGTCAATTCTTTTTAGTACTTCGAACAGTAACATATCTCTATATTAACCACTATTCACTAAGATTAACCACTTCTGTGACTGAGGTTAGTAGCACCACAAATCTATGTATGTAAACATAAACATTTAGAAGGCAGTTTGACAATAAGATCATTTAAAAAAGCAAAATCAATAATTACTCCTTTGGGGTTGATGACTTCCTTAGCTATGGGTTGACCATAATTGTAGTATAAAAATTAATTACCCAGTGGAGTATGCTTTAATTCCAATTAAGAGAATAGTTGGCTATCCTATACATCTTAGCTGGCAGGGCAATATTGTAGCATGTTGAGTCAAGCACTTGATAAGACCCTCAATATCTTTTCTTCCTTAGTAGCCTGCATAGTATCTTCTAGAACTGTGAAAACGAGCCTACAAGAAGAGTTTCCTAGTTAGTTCAACATTAATTGCTCTGTAATCTGCAACCAAAATATGTATTGTCTTCTGAAATAGGGTCTTACCATCTAGTTACAGTGGGGAACAAAAAGCAACTGCAATAGGCTACATTGTTTTGGGTGCCTCTGGGCCTCTCTGAGACACAACTCAAAAGGAGGTGACCCATGCCTTTCACCTAATTTTTTTTAATAACTTACGTCGTCTGTGAGTAGCACGGTTCACTAATGTGTAGTCCTTCTATTCAATCTGTATACTTTTAATTAGCTTACAAACTGGTGAGGTTTCATAAGCCTTTGGTTAACTTACTCTTTACCCCACTTTCCCTCCTAGCATAAATCTTTAGCTCCCATTACTCCTCCACACTTTTTATCAGACCTGCTCTACTATCCATTCTTATTATGTTTTTTACTTGGTTTGGAAGAGCATAGTCCCCAAGCAGCTTTCTCATGTACACTTCATTTTCCTAAAGATACATGTTGTTTGTGTGTGCATTCACACATGTGTGTGCAGGTACCCTGTGAGTCCATAAGAAGAGTCAGATTTCTTGGAGACTTCTAAGCTACCAGTTGTAGGTGTTGGGTCAAATTCTGCTCCTCTTATACAACAGCAAAACCTCTTAAATGCTGAGCAATATCTACAACCCCATAGCTTATGGACGCCCAGTTTCATGTATCTTTTACTACTCTAGTAGCTGTTGGAACCTTTTGGCCCCATATTTCTGGTCTCTAGTTTCATTTCACCCATATTCTACTATATTCTATCACTTCAAAGGCATCACTCTGCCAATACTTATTTTTAGTTTCCTACCTTCCACATTTACTCTATATTAAACACACAAAACAAAAGATTTGAAGCTAAAACTTTCATATGAGAAAAAAACGTGGGGCATTTGACTTTAGGGGCCTGGGTATATATATTTTTTCCAGTTCTATTCCTGACAACCTGAAAATTTTGTGATTTCAGTTTTCATTTCAGCTGATTAATATCCCATTGTCTGTATGTATAATATTTTTACTATCCATTCAACAGTTGATGGGTATCTAAGTTATGGATAATAAACTTATAAAGAGTAAGGGCCATGTTTAAATACCTTATCATTTTTACACAGAATTTTGTATACTGCGATTTTATTGTAATACTTTTTGTAGGTAAATTTCATTTAATCTGCTAGCTATAACTAGGAAGTGCTTTGAATGAGGTGTGTGTCTGGAGAGTGGTCTGTCTAAAGACCTGTCAATTTTTATTGTACCCACTTCTGTAGTTTAAATTTTGAATAATATTGTGTTCATATATTGTTTGGATAGCTTTATCAAATTAAATTATCACTTAAAATTATAAAATTATAGGATAGCCTCTTGGATATAATAGTGGCAAAAATATTATGACTATAACCACACTTTATGATGGATTAAGGACCATTTTATAGGAGAAAATACATATCTGGTACTGCAAATATAGTCAAGAAGATAGGATCGGGAGCCATAAATGAAGCATTTATATCATACTCCTCCTTCCAAGATTCAGAGCCATTATGGAAAAGGGGGTAGAGAGACTGTAAGATCAGATGTCATAGGAGACTAGAGTAAAACAGGATATGTCAGAACTACTGTACCCATAAATTCACAGCCTTATAAGTAAACCTACTACTATTCTTTTGCTAAATTGACATAACAGAATCAAACATCCTTTAAATTTATATTTCTCTACAGGTATGCAATGCAGCTCTTAGACCTCATCAGAGAAGAGTCTTTGTGCAATGGATGGTGGTTAGCACAGATACTCACAAAAGGCTGAGATGCAGAGAGTAAGTGCTGTGGAGTGCTTGGCCATAAATAAACCATTTATCATGACCCCTCTCCTCAAGGTTTACGAATCATCATGGAAGACGAAATAGAAAGATTGTAAGAGCCAAAGGTTGGGAAGGACTGGAGTGAAACAGTGTCTTCTGGACATGGTAGGCCTGTTACTTCCATGAAATTTTGGCACCTGTGGTGGACCACTCAAGACCTGCACAAAATCAAGCCAGTCCACATTACAGTATAGAAGAAGGGGTTCAAGAGCCCTTACCTTTAACTAAAAAGCTCTGACTTCAGGGGGAGGTAGAGTCCATTTTCTTTGTGGTTCCTAAGTTAATCCCATTCTAGTGGATGTCCCTACACTCAGAAGTATATATACAATACAAATTGAAGTTTATGAGTTATTAAATTACAAATGAGAAGGATGCAAAATTGGGAGACTAAAAGGTAGAAGCATACCTAAGGAGAATTAATAAAAACTATTTTAAAGTAATAAAAATATTTTAAATAAAAATATTTAAATTCAAAATACTTTAAATTAAAAAAATAAAAATTTAATTGTACTTATGTGAACTTACTACTTTTATTTCATTAAATTGCCATAATGTCAAACTGCTTTTCTAAGTATTTGTGTTTATACTCATACATTCATACTTCTCTCACTCAGCCATAATGATAAGCCTCTTTCTGTAGTGAGTACAGAGACTCACTCAAGAAGCTGAGAATAAGTGACAATTGATTTCTCAGGCATAAGTAAGATGTTTATATGTCCCAATATAAGGCTCAGGGAATGTTTTAGGACAGAAATATTGTGAGAACTGAAAAATAGGGAGATAGGCTTAGGAAAGTCACCCCCTAAGCATGATATAGCCATTGGGATCTTGAGCTTGCAGCAGCAGCTGTTATTAACACTGTCTGTAGATGACTGGCCATGCCAGCAATCAGTTTCTGGTTTATTAGGTCCTATCTGTTCCTGAAGAATTACTGACCAAGTTCCAGTGAATAATTTCAAATAAATGGTCACAGGCAGCCACTGGTTGAATTCAGTAGATCATGAAACAAAATAAAACATTATGACTATCAGGAATTTAGAGGGAGGGGAAACATTGATGGGACTGGGAAGTAAATATTAAATAACAATCAATTAATAACCCCAACCCTTTTCTCTAGCTATGGTTCATCTTTAGGCAATTGCTCAAGAGAAATACCCTCCTGGACATGTGAGGAAAACCAAAACGTTTTGTTGGCATTTCAGGAAAATGAAAGTTCTCTCTCTCTTCCTCTCTCTGGAAAATGGGATGAAAATTATGGACATAAAATGTCTATAGCCACTTTCTTGCCTATGCATTGATCAAGACTGATGCTTACAAAATATCTTTATATAACAACATATGGAAATTTTGTACAAATTTAAAGCAAAAATTCAAGATGAGAATTAGCTGCTTGATATTTCCACACCAGAATTTTCTCCCTAGTAAGGCTTGCCTTTCTTATAAATTTTGAAAACTTGCCAATTATTCTTTACCCTAAGATTATATCAAAGTTCTGACAGAAACTAATGGAGATGCCAAGGCATTGGGTAGCTGGGTGGTCGCTCCTATGAGGCAGAGATCCTTACTGCAGATCATCTCCGGAGGCCAGGGGCAGAAGACCTTCCCAGACCCCAGGCATGCGGAGGAGGTAAGAAAAGCTGGTAAGAAGTCCAAAAAACATAGGAAGGATAAAAATGTTCCCGCTATCACAGTATTTCCTCCTCAGCACTCTTAGCTCTTTAAAGCTGCAAAAGGAAGAAAAGAAGAAAAGCTGGAGGCTCTGCACCCATGCCAGAGGAGCAAAGGCTGAGGAGTAGGCATCCTTGGGGCAGAAAATGAGCAGGGGAGCCCAGAGATCACACGAACAAGAAGAAGGAGGAGGAGGAGGAAGATGAGGAGGAGGAGGAGAAGAGGAAGAAGAAGGAGAAGAAGAAAAAAGAAGAAAGAAGAAGAGGAAGAGGAAGAAGAAGAAGAAGAGGAAGAAGAAGAAGAAGAAGAAGAAGAAGAAGAAGAAGAAGAAGAAGAAGAAGAAGAAGAAGAAGCAGTAGCACCAGAAGAGAGACATCCTCCTGGTTAGTTCTCAGCTCTCCATGGAGAATAATCTGAAGAAAAGAAGTAGGAAGTCAGTCAAGAGTGAGGCTTTGGACTATATCCTGATAGACGGTCGGAAAGCCCCTGGGAAGAAAGTAAAGTCAAAGAAAAAAGTGGCTCAGCAATGACCAAATATATCAGGGCACAGAGGTCTTTTATGAGACTGTCTCTCTAACCAAGGACCATATGTGGATATAACCTAGAACCCCTGCTTGTATGTAGTAAATGGTAGCTCAATACCCAAGTGGGTACACTAGTAAGGGAAACAGGAACTATTTTGGACAGGAACTCAATGGCTGGTTCTTCGACCTCCCCACCCCCTGACGGAGGAGCAGCCTTGCTAGGTCACAGAAGAGACATTGCAGCCATTCCTGAAGAGACTTGATAAGCTAGAGTTAGATGGAAGGGGAGGAGGTCCTTCCCTATCAGTGGACTTGGAAAGGGGCAGGGAGGAGATGAGGGAGGGAAAGGGGGGCGTAGGGAGGGAATGAGGGCTGGGATACAAAGTACATAACCTGTAATTAATATAAAATAAAAATGTTAAAAAAAAAGAGATCGATCCTGTCTCGGGGGAAAAACAATTTGTGAGAACAGGCCATGTTTTTGCCAGAAGTCAACATTTATTAAACTGGGATGCAAGAGAGAGAAGTCTCCTCTGCTCCCAGCAGGGGTTCCCTGGTCACCGCACAGGGGCGCTTCTCACCACGTTCCATCCGTGCTCCCTTCATACCCTTGGGAATGGACGAGACCCTTCAGCTTCCTCGACACAGCACCCCTGCAAGAAGGCAGGCTGCAGTCGGGAGGGGAGGAGAGCCCCAGCCAAACTCAAGGCACAGATTTCCACAGGAGAGTACATCTGGCTACAAAGGCAACTTCTTCCTTTGGAAGCGGAAATCGATCCTAGTGCCTACTCCCACAAGCACCTCTCTGACCTTCTCAGCCAACTAAGATCTCTTCCCCTCATCAATTCTGCTCAGTCTGTTCTGTCTGCTGGTTGTTTGGAACCCGTTTCTCGGCCACCAGAGCTGTGCACCCTACGTGAGGAACAACACGTCTTATCAGCTGCCTTGTTCTAGTAGAGTGAGCCAGAAAACCAACTCTGAAGCCTGAGATCTGCAGATGAAAGGGGAACATTTAACTCTCTGGCTGCTGGCAGCTGTCTGTCACCTGAATGGGTCTGTCAAAGTAGTATTGACTGCAGCAAGCCATGTTCTGAAACATGATTCTGAGCCTACTCTCTCTCCGTTAGTGGTCCTTATTTGCTATTGCCTGATCATGCCATTCTGATTTTCACAAGTCTTTCTAAAGGACGATGATTCAGTGTTGAGGTGCTGTAAAAAAAAAGAAAAAGAAAAAGAAAAAGAAAAAAAGTGGACAGCCAGTTGCTGAAGGTCTGGCTGTTTAAAGGAAGAAGAAAGAGAGCAGAGTAAAGGAAGACCCCTGGCAGGAGGAAGAACAGGACACAGACACACACTTGGAGGTGGTACTGAAAAGAGAGGCAACATTTGCGTAGGTCAGGGAATACAGTTGGCCAGTGGGACACTACTAGCTTCGAAAAAGACCAGACACTGAAACTCCTGAAGGTTATGAGTTTGTCTCCATTCATCCGTCCTCCCCGCATGATTAGCAGGTCCAAGACGGCTCTGGATAAAAAGTCTTCTGACACACTCCAGCAGACTCTGCCCCAGGACTATGACCAGGCCATGGGCTGGAAGTACAGCCATGGGCTTCTCCTCTGAGGTCCGCAAGGTCTACATTGAGTGCAACACCTCAAGTTGCAAGAATAAATTTTCTTGTCCTGAGCCTCAAACTACGTTTCTTGATCAGTTTGCATCTGTCAAGTTGGCTTGGATCAGTCACCTACCGATATTGAAGACCACTTACGATGAGTTTTTGACAAGTGGGTGGAGGCTGTTTGTGTGTCAGAAGCCAGAATGAATGTCTCCTGTTTTCTGTGTTAAACCTTCAACATGATTGGGTGACAGTATTTTAATAGTAGCCAGCAGTTATTGATGAGAATAAGGGGCTGACTAAAGTGTTTTTCCTTGCATTGATGTACTTAAACCTAATTATGGAATGGGTGTTATTCTCATCTCCAGCTTATAAATGCTGCAACTTCAAGTTCAGGGATAAAGTAATAGAACCCCCCAGGGTCACCTTTCATTAAGTGCCATCAAATGTACATCACTCAGAGTCACTCAATCATCAGTGAATAGAGAAAGCAAGTGCTGTGCCATGACTTCTATGGGGACCAGCACGTGTGTTTCCCTTCCCTGCTGTCAGGAGGCAGGTGTGATGCACCAGGCAGATGTGGCTAATACACCTTGAGCTGGCCTCTTTCCAGCTATTGCCCTTCCATATGACTGCTGTGTTTGGAGTTCATGCTTCTGTGTTGACTAGATCTCAAACAAGACATTTTGGACAGTAGGTAACACTGCATATGGACCCATAGCAGATTCTCAGAAGCATGATCCATGTTTGTGTTCATAAGAAAAAAAAAAACCTTGGACAGTTGTGTGATGAAATCCAATGTAAGGAGGGATGGAGAGAAAGGTTCTTCATCTGCTGCCTGCACCATCCCTACCCTGAACTCCACAGCAAGCTTCAGGGATCTCCAGATACAGAGACCCTTGTGACATAACTTTCTCTTCCACCAGTTCTTGACAGTCTGACATTGAGGTTCAGATGAGGACATTTTCCTCTCTCTTGGCCTGGCACCTCACATAAACATTCATTGTAGACCACATCTCTCATAGGCAGAAACACTGGCCCGAGGGATGGGGTCAGTGGTGGAGGGATGCTGCACTTATCCAGAACGTTCATTCTTCTAGCCCCATCTTCAGTGTCATCAAACTGGTAGGAAGATGGCAGAAACAATTCCAGGCTGCAAATGTTCCATGGCATTCCAGAGATGGGAACAAACTCTCTTTATAAGCAAAGAAACCACCAGCAGCCCCTTAGGAAATCTTTTATGATGTCATTAAAAGAGAGAGAGAGAGACAGAGACAGAGACAGAAAGAAGAAAAGGGATTAGAAACAGGGAGATGGAAATAGGAGATAAAAGGGAATGGAGTTGTAGCCATGGAGGATGACCAAGTGAACAAGTATCATGCAATGTATAGCATGACAGCTACAGCTAGTACCTTTCTACTCCCTGCTGTTAATTTGATACTATTATAAGTCAAGAGAGAGGGATGACTAACTGATGGGGCTCATAGTTAATTTATTCCACATAGTAATATGTTGTCTATATTTATATATGTTAAAACATCATGTTGATATCAGAAACAGAAAACACAGAGGCCTCTGGCCCACCCTACTTGGGTATGTCTGGACTAGGAGTAGAAAGCACAGTTACAAAAATCCCTCTGGAATATTTGAAATATTATTTTAGTTCAAATAAATGACCTCTTAAGAGAAGAAAGTTGGCTGTCAGGGAAAGCCCATGCTGAGGGACCCAAGGATCTTTTTCTAAGATGCTAGAAATTCTAAGGAGGTAGACCATGAGGGAGGGAAGAGTGGCCTCAGGATGGACACTGGAGGCTCCATAAAGGCATGTAGTAGAAGAAGGGGCCACAGCGTGGCTGCTTGACTTTGGCGTATAAGTTGAACTGGCATAAGTGATTTCTCTGAGGCCATGAGTCCTTTCAGTTTTACCTTCCTTTTTTATCATCTCAGTACCTCAGTTGAGGCCCAGGCATACAGCTTCCTTGTGTTGTCAGGACCATGAAAGCCTGGGTTGGGTGGGAAAACAAAATGTGCCTGTTCATGTAGGTACTTGCCTCTAGAAAGCCTAGGCTTCCTGAAAATGAGTTAATCAACATTTTAATATAAACCTTTGTTTTTCTAAAGTCCATTTGGAAAACACTTTGGGAGAAAGAGAGAACCTGTTTTGGTTGGAAACATGAGCTTTTCCTTTTTGACTTAGTGAGGAACCATTTATTCTTCTGATTCATTTACATATTCTGGTTAATACATCAAGTGTGTAATGTAGGAGTTCCATTAAGAATTCTAAGACCATGTTAGTCTCAGTTGTACATTGTATTAGGATATTAGATAAACATAACTTTTAGCATCACAGCATTATGCACTATGTTTATGTATGTATATATATGTATATATGTATATATATATATATATATGTTTCCATTCACAGAGGGACATGCCTTTCAAAACTAATTTATTGGATGAAACATTCTTATTCTCATGAAAGCTTTTTTCTCTTTAATACAATTTATTATGCCTTTTAAAATTCTGTTTGATAAAAGCATTGGCACATTATAAATAACCTGTAAAGAAAATATAGCTTAAAATTCCAAGGGAAATATTATATAATCATCCTTTTTAACATTTTCACAAATATCCACATAGGCACTAAGAAAGGCTGACAAAATATTTTTATGTATAGACAATATATACTTCAGGTTGGAAACATTCAAGCATGGTATTGTCTAAACATTAAAGCTTATTCAAGTGAACCTTTGGCTATAGTCCATGAGTTGGTTGGGGTTCCTATAGAGGAATATACTCTTAGAAAGGGCTGAAGAAAATCTCTATAATTTAATATAAGGGCTAGGAAAGGGTGGGGCTAACCTCAACTCTTTCATTTTTGTAGTCACTTATTATCAATTAGTTATATTACTCTCTAGGTCTTTTTAAATTAGTTGTAATGTAACAGCTCTTAAGTCCTTTTGCATTGTAATATGCTACAATAGTGAAACTTTCATTTAAACTTTATAGCAAACACAATGAAAACCTTCAAGGAGAGAAGCATCTTTAAAGCATCCTGGGCAAGGCTCTGGAGAGAGCCTTGCTATGTACAAATCCAAATGATGAAACAGGAGGTGAAAACTGTCCTACTAAACACACTTAAAGAAAAAAGCAAATGAGCTGTGTTTCTGAACTAGTTCAATGCTAGGAGTGTCTGTGGAATGCTCAGACTTTGTAGCAAATTTGCAAACAGAAGCTCAGTTGGAAAATGCAGACATACACTTAACTAGAGTCTATATTGGCATATTAAGGGAAAGAAGGAAGCAAGGGTCTCTAGTTAATGAATAGCACAAATGAACATTCAGGTGAGATAAAATTAAGTGCTCATATTAAACAAGACTTATTTTTAGGGTCCGAAATACTCTTTTTAGTTATAAATACAAAAAAACGCCCATAACTAGGTCATAGCAAACTCAATTATTAATAGCAGAGCCTGGCTGGAAATAATTGCGGGAAATCTTTTTCCTAATGCACTTATACTTTATACGGATTCATTTAGTACAGGAGTGGGAAAAATTACATGCATTGAAAGACATCACATTTTCTCTTCCATTGTGAAATCTGGATTAAATGAAAAGAGGTGGACTTGGGAGCAGGGCTACTTGTAAGAGCAGGAGGACAAGTAGGGAGAGACAGAGAGAGGCTGCTGCAGGATGGACACTGTACAAGTGCACGAAACACATGCATGAGAATGTCGAAATGAAACCTCACTTCCACAACTATCAGATGTTAATCAAAAATGCTTATTGGATGCTGAGTAGTAACACCTAAGAATGCTATTATAAAACAAAAACAAAGGACAGCCGTGTGTTGGGAAACAAACACTTGTTTACAGAAAGCCAGAAGAACCTATCCTAGCAACACAACTTGTGAAAAGTGTTATGGCTTCTCACCTTGGGAACATTTTCCCCATTATTACACTGGTTCAATATATTTTGAGTGGCTGCTTGTTATAAAACTAAAGTATGACTAGGAATTTGCCAAACTACAGGCATGATTTTGTTCTGAGAAAATGATATGAATTAGTTCTTTGATTTTGAGTTTGTAGCTCTGAGAGAAAACAAAAAGGCATAAGGGAAAGAAGGCCAGTTCATATACAGAACAAGTCACAGCCAACTTTGGATCTACAGAGACCTCTACATGGTATACCAATCAAGAACAGACAAATTCTATGCCCATTCCATTGAGATCTGTTTCTGTATCTAAATAATGCATTTTATTCCATCTACTCCCAAATGGTCAGATTATCAGCCTTAGCATGAGCAACACTCATGGTGCAGAAAGGATTAGGGTATGGGCTTACATATTATATTTTAGTTACTTTTTAAATGTTTCCTTGTGATCAAAATTCAAAGTGCCTCACTGAAAACATAGAAAAGAAGATAAACTGCAGCCCTCAAACCCCCTTTTATAGATTACTTTTCAAAATTAAAATGGATCTTCTGCTCTTTTCCTATTCTTGTGAGATATAAAATGGGGAAATGTCTATTGAGACAAAGAGCTGTATGTCAACAGTGACTTTAGAAAGAAGTTGCTTCACTTGGGAAGACATATTCTGAAATACCAGGACCAATTCATGAAGTTGTCTTGCCTTTCAGAACTCACACAAAGGGAAAGTTTGAGGAGAAAAAAGTAAAACTACCACGAAGGACATTATAAGCATAGGAACCACTGACAAAACAACTCCAGGCCAAGGAACATGTGAGGGGAGGAAGGGCATGAAGACTTCCAACTTGGGCCATATGCTTCTTTTAATTTTCGTCATTCAGAATGTCCACAAGAGCTTGCAGCAGCCTGTCATCTCTATGCTTATAAGGTTTTGTATTATAAAAAACATCAACATAGTCGCTGTACAGACTGTCCTCAGAGTCTTCAAGCTGGGAGGGTTTGTTGAGCTTTTCCAGTGCTTCATTGAAACTCTCATAAGGGATGTTGAGCTTTGCATTTGGAGACTTCTTTGGTGATTGCTTTGAAGGTGGGTTCTTTCTAAAAGCACTTTGTAGGAGCCGTAGCATGGCCTCTGAAGGAGCTCTTTGTACCTGTTCATCCTTTCTACTCTCCACACTGCTGCTGCTGCTGGAGCTTTTGTGCACCAGGGGATTGTCATTTAGGCTCTTTTGTGTGGGCTGCTCCTGAAATACAAAATGCCACCAACAAAGGCAAGAATTTCATTATTCGCAGTTAGGAATGCTATCTGCAGTCTTAACACAATCCCACCATAGATCCCTTGAGAAGAAATTTGGAGAGTAGAGAAAATGCAAGGCTTGGAATTATATGGGTTTGTATTTCAACCCTTATTTTCGTACTCCCTGATTCACCCTTGGCAGCTTTTTCATTCTCAGAATTACGGCTACAAAGTACAAATCAGAACATGTCCATTTCTGGTGGTTTTGAGGATTGAGACTATGCAAGTATGTATCCAGCGTGCTGTTTTCCTTTACTTTCAAGCCTTCAATAAGGAAAACCACTTGGAGAAATGATATTAAGTATTTAACAACTCACTTGTAAGGCATCATTTGGTTGCTGTGTGCAAAGCAGCTGACTAGAGGACCCTTGCTCCTGTTAGAAGCTATTGAATTCTGAGAAGCTCCTAGAGTAGAAAGGTCATGGGGTAGGAATTGGGAGATCTGAGAAGTGGCTCTTTGTCAGTCTTTATGGAAATACAGTTGTTGTCTAGGACTTTTCATGATGCCAAATTCTGTGGATGCTCAAGTGCTTTTCTTAGAATGGAAGGTATTGCTAAGTGACCTACATACATCCACAGTATCGTCTCCAGAATATCTGTAATACTTAACAGTGTGTAAATACTTGTAAATACTGCATTGTTTAAGAGACTAATATATTTATACGTTAGGTATGGGAAACACAGACCAAATACATGAAAGTAAATCTGTGCATGTTCAGTATAGAGGCAGTTGTTTCTTGATCCATACTTGGTTGGCTAGAGGGGTTTAGGACCTACCATATGACTGGCTGAACATATTTCAATACTTTAACATGAAAAAGTCCTGTTAATTCTTTGAAAGGAATCTTTGAGAAAAACTCACAATGTGAACTCCACACAGGCACTGTGGAGAAACTGTGCCTGGACTCTTCCTAATAGAATACAAACAGGGCTAGAATCTTAGGTGAGGTTTTCTCAAAGCTACTTTATAACTTCTTCATGTAAATGTCATATTTTGAAACCTCCTATAACATCCCGGACAGAGATATCTCATTTAGGACAGATCATTTCAGAGATCCTAAAATCATCCTTTCCTACAACAGAAATTCTATGCTAGGTGCTAGTGTGTCATATTTCTTCATGGCTTCTGAGAAGGGCAAAGCCAGTATCTCTTGGACCCATGATCACTATTTTTCTATGTTGGCTTTCCTCTAAATGTTCTGAGACATTTTGACTTGATAGCTCCTCTTAACGTTGACAAGGCATTGCATCTAAGTGCCAATTACCAAACAGAAATTAGTAAAAAGAGGTTGACATGATTTGACTGCCTAACTATAGTCTCCTTTCTTTAAATATCCTCTCTGTTAGGTTAAAAAGAATACAATTAACATGAGATAAAATTGAACATTTTTAATGTGTAACTAAACTGCAATGTAATACCATAAATATAGTAGGTTTGTGTGACCATGTAAAAGACAGCTTGATTTGCAATATGCTGTCATACATAGATAACATTCATGTTAGGGAATTTATCAACTTTAATTAATAAACTCAAGAGTTAAGAACAAAATAAAAACTAAAGCTCACCCTGTTAGAAACCAACTGGTTTTCTCTCCTAAATCCTTTTTCTCTAGACACAGAGGAATTCTCCCCTTCCTAAAAATCAGATGCATCTTTACTCACTCCTTGTTTACTACTCTTGAAAAGAGAATATGTTAATAACAGAGCTACACAGACCTCCACAACATTCACCATCTTCTCCACTCCTCTCCTGTCATTCTGGACAGTATTGTAGGATGTGTACACACGAGGCTGCCTCATGTGCTCTGGCTGAGAAGAGGTCCCATGCAAAATCAACTTCCAGTTCACAATCCTTCCTTCATTTTGCATTCTTCCAGACTGGTTAAAACAAGCATATCTGTATTTTAGTTGGTGTTTCAACATAAAGGAAACTCATTAAAATTACCAAAAGAATCTAATAGTTAAAATATAATTTTAAGACATTTTGCATTCCATCGTCAAAGATCTGTTTTAAAAGGAACCACTGGATCCACTTTTCTTATAAAAACTGATATTATGTAAGTTCAGGAGGTTAAAAAAACTGACTTATTGCTTCAATATCAAGTATCTAGTTTTAAAAGCAGAGTTATCTATGTAAATCTATTTTGTCACAGTGATTATGTTTTTGAAAAGCTGATTGTCTCTGAAACTATAATTCAAAAATTTAAAACTATGGAGTCAGATTGTACAGATTTGATATAAAGTGGAACTATTTGTTAAGTATAGTTGCTTACTTTCTTGCAGTTGAAATTGAGCTAAAGAATTGAGGAGGGACTAGAGATGTGGCTCAGCGATTAAGAGCAATGGTTGCTCTTCCAGAGGATCCAGGTTCAATTCCTAGCACATGGCAGCTAAAACTCCTGGTAATTCCAGTTCCAGGGGATCTAATGTTTTCTTATGACCTTCTTGGGTACCAGGCACAAGCATGATACACATACATACATACATACTTACAGGCAGGAAGAATACTCATAAACATACAATATCAGTGTTTGTTTGTTTGCTTGCTTGCTTGTTTTAAGAATTGAGGCCAAGTCAGGCATTGTGGCACACATCTGTAATCCAAGAACTTGGGGAGGCAGAGGCAGGAGGATCTCTGTGAGTTCAAGGTCAGCCTGGTCTACAAAGCAAGTCCAGCACAGCCAAGGCTACACAGGGAAACCCTGTCTCGTAAAACCAAAAACCAAAAACGAAAAAATGAAAAAAAAAAAAGAATTGAGTTCTAGTTTAAGAATAGCACTAATAAGTAAAAGTCCTGCTTTGTTCCTATTATAACAGAATTTTTTCAGTCTTCATTTTCTAAACTATAATCAATCGATCAATCATCAATCATGTGTGAGTGTGACATGCACAGAGTGTCAACGCACATGTGAGGAGGTCAGACAAAAGTTGTGTGAGCTGATTCTCTCCTTTGGCCATGTGGTGTCCAGGGAGCAAACTCAAGTAGTCAGGCTCAGCTTGGAGGAAAGGGTTCTTACCCAATGAAATGTCTTACTTTAGTGATGTGTAGAGAAAAGCTATTCTAAGAGAAAAAGTAGAAACTATATAATTTGTATTAATTAGCATCTTTAAAAGTTTAAAGTGATTTATTCTAAAAATTTACCTAGGCAGCCAGGCAGTGGTGCTGCATGCCTTTAATTCTAGTGCTCAGGAGGCACAAGCTTGAGTTTGAGTTTGAGGCCAGCCTGCTCTACAGAGTGAGTTTCAGGACAGCCAATGCTACACAGAGAAACCCTGCCTCAAAAATGACATCAATAACAAAAATAATCAAGGCAATAAGATCTACACTGCTGGTTCTTACTCTCTCTCAGAACTTAGACAGAGCATCATCCATTTACATCTTGATCTTCAGAGAAAGCATGGGGATGGTGCATGGACAAAGAAAGCTACTTGGCTTCCTGTCAGATGAAGTCCTGCCGTTCCATCCTGCGGCACTGTCCTTTAGAGTATGTCAAAGAGTATTAGAATAGATCTTTTGTCTGAAATGCTGAGAACCAGAGTATTTCCCACTTCAAAACCTTTCTGGTCTTAGAGTGTTTATACAGGTTTTACCAGCTGAGCATACCTATCCTCCAAACAAGTCAGAGATGCTCTAAAAGTTTAACATTTTTGAGTATCATTTGAGCTCTAAAAATAAAAATTTTAAAACGTGCTGTGTGTGTGTGAGAGAGAGAGAGAGTGTGTGTGACTAAAAGTAGAAAAAAATATTTAAAAAGATGTCTTACTTAACCGGAAACAGAAAGCTACTACTCAATGAGAACAACAGAACAGTCACTAGGATGATTTCCTGTGACTCCAGCAAAGTATCATAACAAAGCTGGCCTCAAACCTGTTGTCTTTGTGACTATGGATGATTGCAGGGATAACAGGTCACATGGCTGGCTGCATTAGACTTAGGAACTTTATTATATCTTTTTTTCCTCCCTTACAGCATAGCTGAGTTTAGTAGTCTCTTAAAATTATTGCCTGTATATCCGAGTATGCTGGGAAATACTATTACTTTTCTTTGGCTAAGAAGTGACCAGATCAAGTTCACTAGGACATAACTAAAGATGCCATTAACATCTTAAAGTATTTCCAAGTGACTGAAAATGAACTCTGTTTCTTTGTCTTCTTATTCATGCTTACCATGTCTGTAATTTTCAGTGTCCAAGTGCCTACAGGATTCTCTCCCCATGTATGAACAGACATGAAGTCCCAATTCTTAAAGCCATTGGGGGATGTATCCCTTTCCCTTTCAGCCAATAGTACGGTGTTGGTTCCTATTTTCATACAACAAACATAAGTTAGTGAATATCTTAACATGACAGTCTGACCATTGGATTCACTCTAGCACCTAATAACTGGAAATGAAGGATGAAATTAAGTGAACTAATGGGAGGGAATGGAAATCTCAGTAATCTGTCATGAAAACTCCAAGGCACCTAGAGATTCTCACTCTGCAATCCACAGAGTCTACTAAAAGCTCCAAGCCTTCATATGCTAGAAAGAGATCGTAGAGTTAGCCAGCTCAGCTTTCCTTGTCTACTATCTGTAGAAACTGAAATTATTTGACTGAATCTTTTTTTTATATTTTTTATTCATTACATTTTTATCCCAGCTGTAGCCCCGCCCCTCATCCTCTCCCTATCCTGTCCTCCCTCTTCTCCTCCCATGCTCCTTCTCCAGGCTACTGCATCTGACCCGAGCCTCTCAGTCCTCATCAGGACTGGCTGCATCTGATCCTAGCCTCTCAGTCCTCATCAGGACTGGCTGCATCTGACCCTAGCCTCTCAGTCCTCATCAGGACTGGCTGCATTGTCTTCCTCTGTGGCCTGGTAAGGCAGCACCCCCAGGGGGAAGTGATTAAAGAGCCAGCCACTGAGTATTTGACTGAGTCTAATCAGAATATTTTGTTGAAAGTGTTTATTGTATTTTTATTATTTATGTGTGTGTGTGTACATGTGCTCTCAAATTCACATGCATGCACATGTGTGTCCCATGGTATATTTGTGGAGTTAAGAGGACAACTTGTAAACTTGGGGGGGGGGTTGTTATCTCCTATCATTTGAGGAGGGAACTCAGACCATCAGGCTTAACAGCAGGTGTCTTTGCCTGCTGCTTATCTTCATGGAGCATCAACATACTAAAATATATTAGGACAACTTCTAGTTGGATTGTGGTTTATGGCTCAACAGTCCTTAACTCATCTTTACTAAGACTCTCCCAGGAAAGGGAAAAGTCTATACTATCATACATCCTTATTCATATGGCTGTGAAGATTTAATCACCATTTTCAACTTTATGGATCACAATTTCTAACCTTTCAATTGATTCCTTCAGTGTTCCAGACATATTTATAAGTTTTGATAATTATTCAAAAACTTTTCACTATCACCTAAAAGAAGTGGGCACTCAGTTGTTATCCTGGGGAAATAAACATAGTTTGAAAATAGATTATTTCAAAAAAGCTAATTAATTAGTACCATTTGAGCAGGTCACAGCCTTTGTCAATCTAGGGACCAACAGGATGAGCAGAAAGAAAGAGAAGAAGAGCATTACCAATAAAATGATCATGTTCTGAGGACTCATAAATGCCTCTGAGGAGATCATTGATTGGTTGCTGAAACTTACCAGCAGCTGAAGTGAGTGTGACATGAAGGTCTCCTCTACGAGAATATTCGATTGTTGCTTCAAATTGTACATGTTCCAGAGACTTGATAGCATTTTCTTGTCCTTCACAAGCTCTAGTTGGGATTTCAACAATCACTTCTCCATTAGCTTTCAGGGCTCTGCATATATTAGGGAAGCAGAATCAAAGAGGGTGTCTCTCCTGACATTTGTTTGTTTGTTTGTTTGTTTGTTTGTTTGTGACAGATGCACAGGTGCATGGATATCTTGACCATATAATCAGCAAGGCTTATTATGAGTAGAATTCAATTCATAATCATTTATAGATGAATTTAACACATAAGAAAGTGGTAAGAAATATAAATATATAAGCATGAAGCTATAGAACCCAAATTCAGAAAGGTTTGTCTTCAATCCAACAAAAGTGGTCAGAGACAAAGATATCAGTAAGATCCTCATGAAAAAAATAATTTTGTGTGTAAGGCCTTTTTGAGACTGCTTCCTGGCTTTCCAGGCTCTGGGATTTTGTGTGAGTTGGATTTTATCATCATCATGGCCACATTGACAATAACAACATAACAGTCGCAGCAGATTCTGCTTCCATGACTATGTATGATGAGCTAGAGGTGATCTCTAGAGGGCACTGCTTAGAAGAAATTCATCTGTGACCTAGCACTACAGGTTGAAATAAGACTACTGTGGAGGTGAACTTCAGTTTGATAATACTAGTTGTAAAGTACTGAATTCCATCAATGCTAAATGCATTTTAAAAACAGACTTAATATTTTTGATCCCAGAGTGAATCTTAAAACCAATTGTGGTTTGGTCATGGTTTGACAGTGCTTTGCATTAATGGTATATAAAAGAATGGTGCATCTTAGGCTTAATGCTACTTTGTAGGTAGTCTGCAAAAGGAAAATATAAAACATGGTAACGTGACTGGTAGATCTTTGGTTTTTCCATGGCTCTCCATAGAGAGACAGCCAGAGACTACTGTTAGGCTACATCCCAATCTAAGAGCAAGTGTATGAGAAAAAAATTAAGCGGCAACACCTTAATCAAACTGTACATAGGGCATAAAATGGTTAAGATTCTGGAAGAGACTTACCTAGGCTCAAAGTTACTGTCTTTTACTATACATTCTTTCTTCTCAGGCACACTGCTCCAGGTTCTAGGATCAGCCAAATCCACTAGAGCTTTGGCATTTAGCAAGCCAAATCCAAACCGACTGTTCACCATCAAGCCTGCACCATTCTTTTTCCAACCTGGGTTGTTGGCCAAGGGGTCATACTCAGAGGTCCAGACAACAAGATGCTGCATATCTCTCCAGGTGAGATTTGGGCTAGAGGGAGAGTAACCCAAAGTTTTTTTAGGGACAAAATGAAGTATTCTTGTAAAACCAAGTGCTAAAAACAAACATCTCCATTTAGGAATTTTGTAAATACATGGTCGGTTGCTTAATGCTACATTTTAAAAAAAATTTAGAACTTACAATACAAGTATTAAAAAATGTCACCTATAGTGTGTAAGTTAAACTCTTACTATCAGTTAATTTTGACCTCAGCACTGTTGAAGTGTGACATTTTCTTCCTGACTCTAATTATTCACATTTATCTAAAGCCATTTTTAAAACAAAATAACACTTTGTGTCTTTAGTTCTGTTTATGGAATGCCTTAGCATCTTCAGCATTACAAAATTTCACTGAAGCCTCATTTTTGTCATAGGAAGACTCAGATTTGAAAGACAGGGGCTTGCAACCTACTTAGCACATCTTACCTTTTAAAAAATGTAGTCAGTGCTCTATAACAATAGGTTCCACATAACAAAACATAGATCAAATATTTTAAAATATTTTACATTTGTACTGATGTGCATAGACTTTTTCTTGCTACCATTCCTTAAATAGTGCAGTGTGACATAGAATTTATATTGTACTAGGTATTATACATAATTTGGAAATTATTTAAAACATATGAGAAGATGCAATAGGATGTTTACTGCTACTACACAATTTCATATAAGAGACTTGAGCATCCATAGAACCTGGTCCGGGACCTGGTCTTTGGAAGATATTGAGGGATGACAATAGATCAAACGTTGTGAAGTAATTCTTGCTTCATGAGATTGCTTTCGAAAGGTTCTGTGCTAAATATTATTAGAATATTCATGGAGGTGGTTCTGGTTCTTAAGAAAATTACAGTGCAGTTTTAAAAAATCTTTTATTAACTATGTATGCTGAATGTTGCATTTGTAACTTAATGTACTGTGAAGGCCTGGAGAATGTCTTTGCTGGGAAGATGTATATGAGGTGAATTTTGATGGGTTAGAGGAAATTCTAAAAGAGACTATGGCAACCAGGAGAGCAGAAACTTTGTGTGGAAGAATAGCTATCACTTGATTACAATTTGTATGCCAGGGCAGGGAAGAGACAATGAAGAGAACTGAGCCAGAAGACAAGAGTGCTGAATGTCACAAAGTGAGCTTGGCCTTTACTGTTCCGGCATGGGGAATTGTTCCAAACTTTTGATCAGTGCTCACACTCTACTTTGATGTTTCTCTTTTCTTCACATTACAACATCCTGGCAAACACTGTGTGTGTGTGTGTGTGTGTGTGTGTGTGTGTGTAATTGTCTGCTTCTGAAGTTAGAATTTAGTTACAAAGAGTGAAAACTTATTGTCTCATTCCTTTATGCTTAGCAAACAAACAGAAGAGTGCCAAGCACAAGATTGTACAAGAGTATATAAAAGTGGCCAGCAAGTAGGGACACCTGACATCAAGCTTGATGATCTGACAGCTTGGTGGGGGGAGGAAACTGACTCCTACAAAATGGCCTTTGACCTCCACCTGTGTGTCGTCTGTGGCACATATATGTGTACATGCACAAACACCATCCAAGTGAAAGAATATAAATATCATGTAAGCTACACCCATATAATCTCACGAACATGACTATCCAAACGTAAACTGAACAAGGATAATAACAGACATACCAAAGTGGACCAAGAAAATGCATGAGGCCTCAATCTTACATAGAGATCTACAGCAACTAAGGAATACGGAGAGGGGGTAAACTACTATTTCCCAGGAAATTGTACATCAACTGGTTATCTAATGCTAAATTTTCAGCCTTGAAAACACCTGTATAAGTAACGTTATACAGACTGAACAGGTTGTAACATAACAGGTTATATTTAGAAATATATGTGTATATACGTATGTATATATACATGTAACAACAAAAACGAATAAAAAGGAGGTCATGAACTTGAAAGAGCAAGAAGGGTTTGGAGGGAGAAATGGAAAGGAGAAAATCATATAATAATATTATAATCTCAAAAATAAAAGAAATAATAGAAAGAGTATTCATAAGAAACGTTAATGAATGATTTAAAGTGCCTATGTTAAATATTCTGATATAATTTTGAAGCTTACTGTTACTAATCTTTAGAGTATTTCAAGACCTTAAGATTTTATTGCTTTTGTGACTTGCATTATTTCCCTGTAGTCAAATGCTTCATTCTGTTACGTACCAAAGTGACTGATGGAGGCTGGAAAAGGAGTCCAGTCTAGCGATTCCCAGTGGATCCCAGACAGCCTGCATCACAGCCACCCTTTACACTTATAAATAATGAAGATTTCTGAGACACATCTAACTCTACCTATCCAGTTTTGTATTTCACCAAAAATAATGGGAATTGGTAGGAAGATTTGTAAGGATATGAACAGTTAAGCACTTTGAATCATGGCCCTTTAAACAAGACACTTTGAACCATAGCGTTAAAGTAGGGAGTGATAAAAAACACATTAAACAGTATCATGCTCCAATGAATGGTTTTACTCATTCTGACTACTTTCTCTGATTCTGATCTTCTCTTTAACACTAAAAATATCTTTTTGTACACATTGTTGTTTGTTTGTTTCTTTGTTTTTGTGACCATCATGTATTCGGGAACCATTAGCCAGTGGAGGAGAAGCAGCTGTATTCTCAAGGTAAAAACTACTTCTGTCCCTAAAACGTATTATTAAAATACTTGCTTCACTCTGTTCTTAAAAATAAGACACATTAAAGTAAAAGCCCAGGTGGCCATGGGCAATGGACAGGCTTCTGGTTTGGTGAACAGTGTTTGCAGGTATCTGTACGGAGCATAGAGATGGGAGGAAGGGACAAAATAAGGAACGATCATGCAGTGGTCACATTCAAAGTATGCATTTCTATGACAAAGAATTTATTTTACACACAATTGCAGCACTTTCTCTGTTTTCAAATTTATACATAATCTTCTGGAAATATTTAAGGAACTTCATTTTCACATAATTAGGAAAATTAAGTCTTGTTTCTTAACAATTATTCCTCAGTTGTGTTCTTACATTTTATAAATGAAAAGGAGACAGCCTTTCCTCTTTAATTAGTGCACAGCAGTATCTGCAAGAATTAAAAATATTAAGGCTGCATTGCGTTACTAACCAGTAATATGTTATTGAAAATAAGTAAACATTGAAATTAAGCATTCTTTAATTAGAAGAGATACAGATTTTTAAAAAGTCTGGGTACAAAATTATACAGTGAAGATTCTTAGGGTCTACCTAGTTCAGTCTCTACAACTATTTGAGTTGTGATGTTGAAGAGATCTAACTTAAACTTTCCAAAAATAAATTGTAAGAATTTTGTAAGAGTTTGTTCCTTTGAGGGCTTTGTACAACACTTATGGCTTATTTCTGTTTGTCTGGACTTTATTACTGTTCATTTAAAAAGTCTAAGGTTCATCTGTTTGTTGAGTATTTCCAAAGGTGTGACTGGGTCCAATGATTCAGTTAAGAATTTTTCTCCTTATTAAAAATTACTCCAATTATTCTGATCTTGCCTCTGAAGACTAGATGATTACCTGAAAGCTTTCTTAGATATACTTAATAAGTACTAATCATGGTGCCACAGGCATTATACAGAGAATTTCTTTTTCCAGAATTTGCCCATTAGGTACCCTATTGGACATCTTCACAATTACAGCTGGATGAAGCTGTAGGAAACAGTTCTCATGGGCAATTGATTTTCAACATTTGGTTGAAGTTTTCTTAGCATTGAAATACCTTGGCTGTCCTATTAAAAGAAACTTTCTAGGGAAGATACTTCAGAATCCCAGTCCTTATCAATGTGATCTGGAAGTGTTCATGGAAAATAAACTCCCCCCAGGGTTAACTATTCAAGAGTTACTGCCTAAGGAAGAAAATTGTTACTTTGTAGATATTTCAGCCAGAAACTACTCATTCTCCTTCCCTTTGTTCTTTCCAGTATCCCAGCTCATTCTTTTAGAAGCACAGTAAGGAGTCTGTGACTGTAGCTTTTTGTGGGGAACTACATGTTCTTTACAGCAGCCCCTTTCTTCCTGTCTCCTTTGTTTGGTGGGATGATTGATTGGCTTCCATTCTCCCTGTCAGAGCTGTGGGAGGCAGCATAGAGTAGCACCATTCCAGGATAGATAGGCCTGAAAGGCCTGAATTTATATCTTTATTATGAGATACTAGTCACACCTTTCTTTCTTTCTTTCTTTCTTTCTTTCTTTTTTTCTTTCTTTCTTTCTTTCTTTCTTTCTTTCTTTCTTTCTTTCTCTTTCTTTCTCTTTCTTTCTCTTTCTTTCTTTTTTCTCTCTCTCCCTCCCTTCCTTCTTTCCTTCCTTCCTTCCTCCCTCTCTCTCTTTATGTATTTATTTTGTTTTTTCAAAACAGGGTTTCCTCTGTGTAGCCTTGGTTGTCCTGGACTCACTTTGTAGACCAGGATAATCTTGAATTCACAGAGATCTGCCTGTCTCTGTTCCTGAGTATGATACTGATCACATTTTTCAACCCCTCTAATCCTCAATTTCTTCATTTATAAAATGCAATGCTACTACTAGTTTCAATATTACAAACCTGTCGTATGGATTATAACTAACATTGTATGTGAAAATTTAGCACAGTGTTTAGACCGTAGTAAGACCACGATAAGCATGGAATGTCATTCTTGACAAGTTTAATCAAAACTCCTTCAGTCTCCCTAGCTGTTCCTGGGGTGATGATGAGTGTTTGAGTGACTCAGTCTTGAGTGAGTAGAGACTAGCTTGGGTTCCTGTCTAGAAATTCTAGCACGCAGACTTTCTCATATACAATCTTGGTGTAGACCATTGAATAGGGTGTAAAATACTACCCAACTGAGCACAGATATATCAGTAATTGCTATGTACTTTGCCAGGGTGGATAAAAATGTTTAGAAATATCAAGTCCATTGTATTGGTAATTAGAATAAAAATAAGGGAAATTAAATTCTTTACTTTGCACCTGGAAGATCACAAACTATTAATATTTTAAATCATAAACCACAAGCCAGTCCCCAGAAAAATTTCATATATACTTGCTTAAGTAATTCTGTGTTTAGGAGCAAAGAAATTGACAGACTACTTGGAAAGCAGGCATGTATTTCACAGCAATAGGGCTTCTCCTTCAGCTAAAGTCTAAGTAGGACAAAAAAGATTCATTAGATCTTAAATTATCAAAGGATAATGTTGCTCCTATGAAGTTATGAAAGTTCAGAAACTTTAAAAATCTTAGTTTTAGTGATGGACAGATAACCCCATGGGTTTAGAGTACTTGCTGCTTTTGGAAAGGACCTGAGTTTGATTCCCAGCACCCAGATCAGGCAGCTCATAATTGCCTATAACTCCAGTTCCAAGGGATCTGATGCCCTCATCTGATTGTCAGAGGAATTTCAGGCATATAGTATACATGAAAGCAGGTAGAAATGCACAATCTAAATAACAATTAAATTTCTAGTTATTACATAATATTAACATTGTAAGTATTTGGCTTAATGCTGTATTGTTTACTAAATTAAACGGTATTGGCCTGGTGTCCGATATTTATATGCATCTGCCAAATATTAACTAGAGAAAAAAAATACACTTTACTCAAACATCTCTCCAGTTCTTCTCAATAGGTAGACACTAGGTGAAAGCCTGGAGAGGGGTCATGCTGGGTCTCATTATTGATACCCCAAAATTCTACCCCCCTCTTTAGGTAGCCCTGAGGATCTTAGAGCTTTGCTGCATCCCTTTGGAAAGGGGCTCAGCTGTCAGGACATTTCTATGTGATACAAAGGACAACATGTTATATTCTGTTCCAGATAGTGTAGTCTACCAAGTATGAGGGAGGCTCTTTTGCCCTTTTTCAGCTAGGTTAGCCTCTTGTCACCAAACATCAAAAGGCAGGAAATAAAGAAACATAAGCTATGGGAGAAGATGTGTTTTTTTTTTCCTTCTGTGTTATGTGTTAAAATGTTGAACAACTATTATGTAGTAAAAATGTTGCTGAATCTATTTTTAAATATCATATACTAAAATAAAGGCTAGGGGGATTGATAACATAAGCATAGTAAAGGCCCTACAATAAAAACACAAATATCTTTTGGAGCAAACAGGCTATTCATGTAGCTTTTATTTTCCATATTAATCTTACAAAACTGCAAATATTTTAATCTAATCTTGGTTTGGGAGAATTTTTAAAAAAGAAGCTGTAGAGAAACAGACTGGCAAACGTAGCTGTATACTTATTAGCTTTATTACACTAAAGTTACCTGTGAGTAAAACTGAAGGTAAATATCAGACTGATAAAGTATTAATGGATCTTTGGAAGCAGGACCATAAAAAGGCTATAACAGAGGGCAACTGGCCAAAGAACATAAAATTCTGAACATCATCAGTAATGATGGGAGTATTAAACAAGATCTCTGAGTAAGGTAACTGAGAAGCAGAAAGACTTATGGTGTATACTCACTTATAAGTGGATATTAGCCACATAATATAAGATAAACATATTAAAATCTATAGTCCTAAAGAAGCTAAACAACAAGGAGGACCCTACAGAAGATGCTTAATGCTCATTCAACAGGCAAATAGGATAGATATGGGAAGTAAGAGAAGACAAGGAACAGGACCTTTCTTGTGGAACAGATCCTTCCACGGAGGCCCTCTGAAAGACTCTACCCACAAGGGTATCGAAGAAGATACTGAGACTCATAGCCAAATTTTGGGTAGAGTGCCAGAAACCTTATGGAAGAAGAGGGAGACAGAAATACCTCGAGGGGACAGGAACTCCACAAGAAGAGCAACTGAGCCAAAATACCAGGCCCAGGGGGGTCCTGGAGAGACTGATACTCAAACCTATGGCCATGCGTGGAAAGGACCTAGACACCTGTTCAGAGGAAGTCTATAGGCTGTACAGTGTCCAAGTGGGTTCCCTTGTTAGGGTACAAGGGCTGTCTCTGACATGAACTCAGTGGCTGGCTCTTTGTTCACCTCCCCTGGAGGATGCAGCTTCACCAGGCCACAGAGAAAGCTGATACAGCCAGCTTTGATGAGACCTGATAGACTAGGCTCAGGTAGTATGGGAGGAGGTCCTCCCCTATCAGTGGACTAGGGAAAGGGCATAGGGGAAGAAGAGGGAGAGTCAGTGGGACTGGGAGGAGATGAAGGAGGACGCTGCAGTGGAGATCCAAAGTGAATAAATTGTAATAAATAAATAAATAAATAAATTAAATAAAAAATTTAAAAAACAAGATGCCATTTCCTTCATATAACAAACACTTTAAAATTAAACAGTGTTAAAAAGTGTTTTAGAAGTTGGCACTTTCACACAGGTACACCTGGTGAGAATATACCATAATGTTCAAGGAGACAACTTGCCAATATGCATCAAAATCATTAATGCACAGGACTGTGTGGCTCAGAATTTCTAATTCTGGGTGCGCATCCTGAGAAATATATAAGCTGCCAATACTTACAGGCCACATGATTGGACGATACCAAAATTGCTACTCATAGTCCAGAATAGGGTGAAAAAGATTTTTTAAAACCCATTTTCAATGATCATGTCTTATCTAATTACATTAGGTTCAGGATAAAGTTTTTATTATCTGAAGAAAGAACCTTTGTTCTCAGAGTCACTCCCAGGAAATGATTTGGACAGAATTCTGGCTGATAGAACAGGCTTGGTGCTCAGGAGGAGACTAGAGGAAAACGTGAATTTGGAAAGCCAAAGAACACTCACTGAGATGTGAGTCAATATTTCTAACATGTTAAAAATATTGTGCAATAAGATGTATGTTTTAAAAATCTACACTGGGGTATCAACAATGATAATTTCAAAGTGTCAGGATTTGTCAGCTTTTGTTGTTGTTATTATTGCAGTTGTCCAAAATTTCTCTTATAATCACATATGCAGAAAGCAGTGCTAGAATGCTTCCAGATTTTTGGGCCTTACTTTGCTTCCAAGGCCAGAGCGAAAATGCCAGCAGCCAGGGGTGCAGAAGCCGAGGTGCCTGTATGGGTCTCTGTGCAGTCATTGTGCAGGTCAGCGCTCGTCTGGAAGGAAGGAGAGAAAGGCAGAGACATCAGGAGCAGGGTTGCAGTAACCAGACCAAAGTTTGCATCTGCTATGACCAGGAAGCTCAAGATTGGATTCTCTACTTCCTCCTTTCAAGCACCAACAAGCAGATGTTTGCCATCTGCTGATATTTTAGTTTACCATCCTCTGTGTGCAACTTGCCTATAATTCTGGCATCAAGCTGCCTTTTCTGGGGATGAAGTCCTCCCACTATGAATATTTTCTCTTCTGAGATTCCCAAACAAAATGTGTGTATAAAAAAGGAACTGTTTCTAAGTCACTGTGAATCATGCCAGCCCATTAATCATCAGGCCCATTGTGCATGGTTGGGCAGATTTAGAAGTTCTAACTCAAACAGCATTCCCTTTGGCCTTCAAATTGATGTCTGTCTGCCTCTGTAACACAGAAATATAATGATATCTTGATCAGAGCTCTTTGAACAAAACTTAGAAGAGATTTTTACATTAACTGTTGAAGCTACGAGTTTGTATCTTCTGCCCTTAGAAGAATGGGAATGGTCAGGCTTAAGAAATAACCCATACCTAGTTATAAAACTATTGTGTATTAGATGTAAACCATGGTCACCTTATGTGGTTTTACATTAGCAGAATTGGGGATTTATAGTTCCTGACTCACTCTAAGACATAAGTGAGAGCCTGAAAGTATGCGTGAACAGTATTATTGTATGCATGGAACTGTTCAGGCTAACTTCAGGATAATAAAGAGGTAAAGCACAACTACAACAATGACTTCCAGTTAGTCTGCTGACTGAACAAGCAGCGGGGCCAAATAATTGCAAACCAGACACCCGCCAAGGCTTCAGTGCTTAGTGTTAGCTAGAGATTTCAATGTGTGGGAGGGAGGTGTAAGGAAATAATTTGTTCTATTATCACCTTCTTTGGCTTCCCACTAACATCCTTGGATTTCTCAAGTTATAGTGACTCTGTTTCTCAGAGAGCTGTGAAAGTCAAGATGCCCTTTATACCTGTTGACGCAAATAAGCCCCCAGAGATGACTGTGCTGAGGAAAAGGTTTACGTAAGAAAAAACATCTTGTTGCAACTGTCTCAAACAGAATCTACCAGCTGTCTCTCCAAGACTGCTTTACCTTACAATGAACCTCTACGAAAGTGAAACATCTCTTCCCTGATTTAGTGCAAGGGGTTCCAGACAAGAGGAAGTCTATGCAGTAGCAAGTCTGAAATGCTTAACAGGCCATTTCCTGATGGAAGCTCTGGATGCTGCAGGAATAGTAACAGCCAGGGGCTCTGACACCCAGGGACAGATGTCCGATATGTCCCCTTCTAAAGCTTTAAAGAATGCCTGCCATAAAGAACCCTTGAATAGAATGTCACAGTCTGTTATTCAACAAGCTGAACATATGGCATGAGAGGAAGGCCAGCACCTTTCAGTGGAGACTTACACAGCTCTGCTGCTTAAAGTAGTAAAAGAAAGAGAGCTGTAAACACTGATATTGTATAAATCAGACATTATTTCTGCTGATGTTTTTTTTCTTTAATGTTGGTGGGAATTGTGCATATATTCCAGAACCTCCATTCCCAGAAGACCAGAAAAAGATGTAGCCTTTCACATCTCTCTCTTAAAAGACAGAATGTGTAACATGCTATCATAATCTCTTGGGGGTTATTGGCACCCTCCCAACCTGTTAATTATTAACTGGGTCACAACCTGCTATTTTGAGATTAGAATTTACATGCTTTTCTTATTTGATTCAATGTCTAGAGTTAAATTTGAGGCTTTAAAATTTTAAATTAAAAGTGCCCATCTCTGTTCTCAAAGCCTCCAAACAGTTCTTCATCATTATGCCCTTGAAGGGAAATCCAATAATTGTTCATGACTCATGGAAGTGAAGGTACAGGCAGGCGTGGGCTGGAGAAGACTGAAGCATAAAACTCCTTGAGCTGCTTCCCCAGAGGATGAGAAGTTCACCCCAGGCAAAATCGAGACTGTTATTTTTCATGTAGGCCATTTGTTGTTAGGAGATATTATTGGTGTACAGTCTATACTTTTATCATTTGCTAATGGTCAAGTCAGACTACATCCCTGTTATTAGAGGATCAGCAAGCACAGGGTGATGAAGCTCTGTGACCCTGAAATCTCTTTCTAGGCTGTTTCCAGGGAGGCATCAGACAAGCAGAAAAAGCATTTGGAGTGTCTGCTGTACATAATGACAGGTTTCCTGGCTTCTCAGAGCTGAGTTGAAAAATGTCAGGGAAGATCATCTTGGCAGAAGTGTCATTACCCCTGGAGAGAAACTTTCCGATATATGCCAGTCTTTCAGGTGAGTAAGCACAAGCCTCCCCAACTGAGACATCAAGCTGAAGCAAATCAATTCCACCAAAGGTCAGGGAAGAGGATCATTCTGAAAGTGTGCCTTGCTCCTCTCCCTCAGCAAGAAGACAGAAACAAAGTAACCTACTATTCGCTGGTCTGTGTAATCACCGCTGCTGTAGGAGGTGGCGAGTGTGGAGGAACACTTCTCTGCGTACCAGGGTGACAGGCCTTGCTGGGAGGCGCTGCTGATGGAGATGGTGTAAATGCTGTCTGTGTAACCATCGCAGTCACAATTATCTCCCTGACGACCCCCATTTCCGGAAGCCCAGACAAAGATGGACCCCTTCCCTTGTCTCCCCTGAAAGAAAAAGGAAACCAAAATTGTGACAATCTATCAACATCTATCACAGTTCAGGGACAATTCTTTGAAATCTGTCTTTAACTTCAGGGTCTCAAGGATCAATGTCAGATTGTATACTACATAAAGGGGGTGAGTGCTCCCGCCAGATCTTGTCTTCAGGGTCCTCTCTGCAATGCAGCTGAGCATTGCAAAATGCAATACAGCATTTTGTCTTTATTAACAGATACATGATCTGGCCTTTAGCACATGAAATATATTTTTTCACTCTTCTCTTTACTATGTCACTATACTTGAATTTTTGAACTTACTCTATTTCTGATTGAATCATCTGACTGACTGATAGAATGACAAAATCAGGCATTATTCAGATCTGCCTTGCAGCTGCATTAAAAAAAGACTCTTGGATTGAATGGTACTTGTCAAGGCCACTCTTTCTGTGATATTTCAATTGGTGCTCTCCAAAGCTTCTACTTTTGTTTCATTATGCATAGTTCAAGGTCTTAGAATCTGTCTAACAATACAGCCAGCTCAAGAGAAAGAGCAATGTGTAAGTGTAAAGATCCCAGGTACATGTGTGATTTGGAGGTCAGGGTGTTGCTACATTCAAGGATGCTTTCTTACGGTGTTTGGAGGAAGGCTAGGTTGTAGATTGCCTACTACAAAACTGAGTGAGAAATATGTTCAAAAGCAGTGTGTGTGTGTGTGTGTGTGTGTGTATGTACCTCTGTGTGTGCATGCGCGTGTGTGCATGTGTGTGTGTGCTCAGATGTGTTTGTGGGCAGGTGTACATGCATATGTGTGGAGTCCAGAGGTCATCCTTCACTGAGGCACTTTGACCTAGTTTCTTTGTTTGCTTGGTTTTTAAATCCATCTTGTTAATTTGAGTCAGAGGTTGGATGGCCTTCAGGGAGCTTTTCTGCTGTGTCAGCACCGAAAGTGCAAGCACCCCATCATTCCTCCCTTTGTACCAAGATGCTGAGACTCAAACTCCGTTTTCACATTGGACAACCAGCACTTTTTTAACTGAGCTATCTCCCTAGCCACAAGAAATAGTTTAAAATGCAAATATTCTAAAAGTAATGACTATCTGTGGCATGTTGGATCCACATATGGAAAAGTACTTAATTTTGAAATCCACCTGTCTGAAGAATGATTTAGTTTTTAAGTGCATTTAAAGTTGTGAAAGGCTTTCCCACAAAGTTAATCACATCTTTCTCAATAGCCTAAGTGTTCTTGTGTCCCCTTTGTTTCATGTGAGTCTGTGTTAAGCATCTCACCTGTTTGACTCCATATTCAAATGCTTTCTGGGCTAGTCTTCCAGGCCCCTCCACCGTTTTCCCATCATCATTAGGACCCCAGCTTGCACTGTAAATATCCACATGGCCAGTGTTGAATCCAATTGAACTGGCCTCAATAGCATCAGTTACTATACCATCCAGCATTCTTATGCCTAAGCAAAACAGAGATGCAACAAAACAAGAATGTAACAGAAATGCCAGTGAGTCCACACAGAAAAATTAAACACTCTCAATAAGCACATTCTTACAGCACTTTCTGAAACCAAACCAAACCAAAACTTAACGTAGCCACTGGATGTTTCAGCACTTGTGAGATGGTTCCTAACAGCATCAAAGGCACAAATTCCCACCTCTGTAAACCCTCTTGCCTTCACTTTACAGTTAATATTAAGTACTATAAGCAGCTCTGATTTGTTGCTATCATTGTTGATGGTTCAAAGCCGTTCCCAGTAATAATGAGATCTGAAGAAAGTGGCATCCTCACACAAGAGGAAAAGCCACAACCACTATACCTCTCCCTCTAGCATTCAAACAAAGTGACAGATAACAGAGGGCTTTCGGAAGGAAAAATAAAACCAAATAGCCCTCCCCTGACACAGCTGTTCCTGACTGTGCCATGATGTCAGCAGTCCAGTCTGTCATAGAAGAGCTCTGATCAGAAACTGTGCAGCGACAAAAGACACATCTACAACAGGAAACTAACAAAAGAAAGGAACTGTTGTTTCTAAGCTCAGATTAAAAGTAACCCAGAGGCTATTCTTTTATGTGTTTGCTGAGAAATATTTTTAAGGAACATGCTTTCTTTTCTTCTAAATAATCTCAAGAATAAAGTCACCAATTTCACTCCTGAGGGAGATCATTTTTTCATCAAAAGAGACCTCTTTGTGTTTTCCAACACCTTGTCACCCATGATCAGACTCATGGATCCAAGAGCCAGAAAGGAAAAAAAGGCAATTTTAAAAAGACTGACAGATACCTGGTTATTCCTGGCTTTGGGCTATAACTCATTAGACTGCATAGCTTTATATTTTCACACTATTTTTTTTTACTATGAAACAGAGGGGAAAAATACATAATTCACATGATCAGTGAAAGTCAAGTAGTTTGTAGTAAATTACTGTGCTATATGAAGTAGTATCTGCAATTCCAGCACTTGGATTGTGGAGACAGGAAGATCCAGAATCCAAGATCATTCTTGGCTACACAGTGAATTCAAGGACAGTCTGGGCTACAGATCCTGTCTAAAAACAATAACAACAAAATACTTTGAAGTGTGTTTGGAAGAAAAACATTTCAGGTCTGATTTTTCATAGCTGTATTGATAATGAAGAAACTATTTCACCTCTCCAAGCCTGATTTTCATCAACTATAAAATGTAGGTAATGATAACAGCATATGTGAATTATATGTAGTCACTATTTCACACACATTACACACAGAAATTCTTACGGGTGCTGTAATTCTTGTATTTTATAGGTGGACAGACTGAGGCCTGTGAGACACAGTGGCTTGTCTAAGGTCACACACAGCTTGAAAGCAGGAAGCCAGATTCAAACTCCAAAACTATGATGCCCAAATCTACCTTGCCCATTGTGGGGTACATATTCTATAATGTACTGTATGATATGCCTAATACATTAAATTGTTTTCAAAATGTGACTGGACCACCAAAAGCTGGAGTGATGAAAAAGCACAGTAGGTTTAGGATAAGAAGGCAGATATTTCAGGTTGATACTGCTACTGGTTGGTATTGATTACCTTAAAAACCTGATTACAATTCCTCTCCAAAATATGAAGGACCAGGAACTTAAAAGGTGAATTCTTTTTTGAGTTGATTACATGATCTGTACCTGCCTTCATTTTCTTTAAATTAGAACAGCATTTTGAAGATGATATTATCAAACAAACAAACAAACAAACAAAATCAGAAGTGATGTTTGAAAATCTACACAACCGTCCCATGTTGGTGAGAAATGGACACATACCCATGTTACAATGTGTATTTATTTGGTTTCTAAAAAGAAATCCATGGCCAAATTCAAAGTGTAACCATGTAGAGTCTGATGTGAATTTTCTGTAATGACGTGCTCTACAAATTGTTACCTTGTGGTTATGTTTTTAAAAACATTTTAAACTCAAAGTTTATTACACTTTGAACAAAGCTACTAATGACTCCTTTTTGGCATCGAAGGTAGCACTGGCTACTTCATATAACAAGAACATATATTTAAAAATCATTTAAAAACTATCCTTTGCTTATTAGCAAAGAATATCTATAGAATGAGAAGCAGGAAAGGTCTGTCTAAATTTCCTCATTCATTCGGATTTCTTAGCAAGAATTCAATAGCTATCCCTCCTAAAGCAGAGCATAGAGAAAATTAGATTTCATTCAAGTGTCATTCAACATTTCCACTATTTTTTTTTTGCAAGGATGTATAGGCTATGTTCAGCTTTCCATCTTCAAGGAATCCAGGTCCACTGATTTGCTTGCAAGTCACACTCAAGTCCTGCAGCAAAATTTGTAAGGAACTATTTTTTTCTCTTGGATTGGAGAAAGTCCCATCCCCCTCCCCTGTTTTATTGCAAGAAACACAACCTCCAATTAAAGTGCCAAACTACAGGAAAAGAGCTGCCTTACCTCCGACTTTGGAATTGTATGCAACTCCAACCCCACACTTGTAATTATTTGCTTTCATGGCAATTTCTCCTGCGCATCTAGTTCCATGTCTAAAGATTAAAGGAGTAAGACTTATAAAACAACAGAAATAAAGATAACACATTTGTGTTTTCACATGAACTTTTGGTATTTAGATGTATTAACTTTTCACCACCTTTCTTCTTTGTGTTCTCCCTCTTAAAGTTAAATACAAATTGTCAAGATGAAGAGTATAACAGTGGGGGCAAAGCATGTGAGTTCAAATTCTGGCTTCTGCCAATAAGCAATGGTGTGTGGTCTTGGTCAATAAGTTATCCCCAAATGACCATTGTAAAGAGCACAGGAGTTGTTCGTGTAGAGCGCTTAGAACACACATCAGAGCCCAGCCAGTGTAGCTGCTGGCATTCTTGTGAGCATGGCAGTACCCACTGATGCAGCCTCTGGTCCTTACACACTGGCTGTGGCATTGTTCCTCACTTTATACTCTAAGAATCACCTTGGATTAAGTGGTACTGGTAAAATGTTTCCTCATATTTTAGGAATAGCCTTTGATTAAGTAGTCCTCAACCAGCAATATTAAAGTATAATAGAGTAGAGTCTCTCTTGTTAGCCCTTCTCTGTGTCTCTGACCATGCATCATACTAGGATACCAAAAGATTTAGTGTTTCTAAGAGGAGTTTGTGATTTTTCTGGGGATACTACTGACTAACTGAAAAATGAGACAGTCTCATAACCTGGTCGAGGCCTGAACAAAACTGGTTTCCAATCAGCCAAAGAGAGTAATGTTGATTTCAGAGCATTTGGTAGAATATATCCATCCCTAGAGCATAGAAACTGTTATCACTGAAGCATCAGTTCAGAAATTCTGGAGAAATTTTTTGTCTTTTTTTCTATCAGACTGACTCAGGAAGGCCCATAACTGATGAGAATGCTATGATGACTCCATTTTGTGAGCTTATTTCAATGCAGAAAGACCTGACTATAGTACAAAATCTGCTGGTGACATAGAGGAGCCATGGACAGATATGATGACCTAAGAGAAAAGAGAAGGATTACCTTTTAGTAGCAACACTAGCCAGCTACGTTTAGAAAGTACTGCACTGGCCATAGAGTAATTCTTCCTAGCACAGAATATAAAATTCCTGAAGTTACTGAGCCAACAAGACCACCCTGCTTACTAATTTTCTCTGAAGTGCCACACTTCCCCTCAGTCAGCTTTCAAGCATTGATGTTGATTTGGGGGAAGAAAATACTGCCCTTTCTTGTAAACCTTGAGCCTGAAGAAGTAGGTAAGTTGGGTGCATTGTACTGCCTCTGGAAAATGAAGCTAAGCGGGCAGACTGTGCTAACAGTGAGTGGATGGGATTGTGGGAACACATTACACTACTTCCAAGGTCTAACAGCATCTGAAGCTAGATTGTCTGCTCATGATTTTTAAATCTCCATTTTACATTTTTTCTTGAGTTAGGATTGGCTCATCTGCAAGTGAGGCTGTCCTGAAACTTTCTAGAGAATATGTATAAATCAGCACATAGGAAAGATATCTCAAAATAGTCTACTTTGGAACCCTTTGGCCAATGATGAAATAGGATGCTTGTCACTGGAAATTTTACTTGGTGGCATAATATGTCTAGTTGGGATATTCTCTTTCATTTTATATGGAAACTCCATTTAAATTTCTTTCATACGTTATATACTCAATGAAGCTTCTACATTAATAAGTTTCCCTATGACTTTTCAAAAAGACTTTAGGGCTAGATGACTCTTTTCACAGTCCCTGCTTTACTCCTCCTTCCTTTGCCATCCTTATTTAAGCTTATGCTTGTTTCCCATTTATCTCTTTATAACACTATATTCTATTTCCCCTTTCTTGGTTATGTGTTCTTCCCCCTGGTCCCTAACTAGACAGCTCACTTTTGTAGTTATTCAGATTATTGTACATATATTAAAAGCTTAAAAGCTGTTAACCACGCTTAAGAGAAAACATGTAGTATTTTTCTCTTGGGGTCTAGATTATATCACTTAGGATAACTGTTTCTAGGTCCACCTATTTTCCTGAAATTTTCAAATTTTCATTTTTCTTAACATCTGAATAATATTCCATTGTGTAAATGCATCACACTGTCATTTTACATTCACTAGTTGTGGAGCATCTAAGCTGTTTGCAATTTCTGACGATTAACATGGATGGACAAGTAATTCTACAAGTAACAAGTAGTAACATGTAGAGGTCTTTGGATATATGCCCAAGAGTGGTATAATTTGATCTTGAGAGAAATCTATTTTCAGCTTTTGGAAGAACCTGCACACTGATTTCCATAGTGGCCATACCAGTTTTCACTCTCACCAGCACTGAATGAAGTGTTCTCCATTCCCAACATGTTTGTTAGCATGTGTTATCATTTCCCTAGTTTATCTTAGGCTATTCTGACTGGGGTAAGATGAAATCTCAAAGTACTTTTAACAGCCATCTTCCTGATGACTAAGAATGTTGAACATTTTTTGAGTTTTCTCAGTCATTTGTGTTATTATTTTTCCATGATGGCAAAGCTTTATAATTGCAGAAGACACTGTTTCCAGTAATCAAACTGGTACCCAACTAAGAAATTCACCCCTCTACTGACTAGTCTCGTGGTGCTGTTAGGCTCTGCATGTTATTGCAGGAGAAAAGTAATTATCAATATCATCAAGCTACAAAACTGACCTACAACAGCAACACTGGTGTAATACTGACTCTGTCTACTGTAAGAAGTTTCTCTGATGATGGCTGAGTTATTATTTCTATAGCAATACAATACTTATATCTGTATAGCAGTTCAATATGTCACGAGCAGTCATTTTAGTGGCATGCTACTTTAGAAGAATAATAGTATCGGATTTTCTCCTAGGCCTATCTAGTCTTAGGTTTTTAGCCACTTTAGCAGGGTCAGGTATGCGCTCCATCTCATACAATGTGCCTTAAAGGTAATCAAAATGTGCTTGCTTACACAAACAAACAAACAAACAAACAAACAATTTCTACTAACTTAGAACAGTGGTAGTAATTAGCATTTTAAAAATGATTTAAAAATTCAAGAGGAAATGACAATTATTTTGCTTATAACATCCTTATGACACTATTTTGCTAAAAAATTAATCTTCAGTTTTGTTGAAATACTAAATACAGATTCAGGCCAGATTAAAACTAAGAGTTACTACAATTTAAAATTTAGTATTTGATGATCCCTCTGTTAATTGGCAGAGGGGCATTCATATGTGCCTCTTTGTGTTTGCTTATGTAGTAATTATGAAGAGCAGTGTTAGAGATGGTTTATGGAAGTAATTATCATGGAACTGGGAACTAATAGGTCTCCAGTTTCTGTATAGGCTAACAGAATGGAGTCACTTGTTTTCTAAACTTAAGGGATGTTATGCCTGGGAATGTGCTAGAAAGTAAGTATTTCATTTTATTGTAACTTCTGATACAATTGCTGATAGTCATGAGTGTTCTGAAAAATATTCTCTTCTCATTTCAAATGCAGATTTTGAATTGGCTAAGAAGATCAAAATGTGTTTCTCCTTCTGCTCCAACAAATGATGCCATTCTTGTCATGCTGATTTCTTAATGAAATGCAGTCCATCTCAGTTGCTAAGTGAGAAACTTTGACCACCATCATTGTCAACACCACTATCATTTTCCTTACCATCAAAATCATTTTAATAAGCACCCAGACTCACCATTTGGCTACAGGCAGATTACTCTTAGTCTTAATGAAGAATGCAATTAAAGTTGTTTTTATACCATTTTAATAAGGTAATGCTTGTTCTTAAGTACTTACTGCCCACTTTTTCAGGAACTTTCAGAAATATAGACAACAGGTAGCTTATTGCCTATTTTAGGTGGTAAGTAGAAGAAAAGTAGAGGCATTGAGAAGTGTATAATTTCCCTAAGGCTACCTTTACTCCACCAGTAATTGGCAAAGCTCCAACTGCCAGCTAGGCTCACCCCACATGGCAGTTCTCCAAAAGAACTGGTATTGTTTCTGACTGCCTCAACTGAGAGATATGTCTGAAATCTCTGCTGTCATTTCCAAGAGTCCCACTTTTCTCCGAGGAGACTTCAGTAGCTTTTTCGCCGTACTGTTACTGGAATGTTCTAGTTTCCAAGGTATTTCTGTGGTTATCTCTGTTGCTCAAACCCAGATATGTGGAATTAAAGAGTAGTGTATAAATGCTACATAGCTGTCGTTTTCTTTAAGGAAGAAATACGCCTGGAAAACGAGGGCAAAGACTATATGGCCCAGACTCTCTTCTTGGTGTGTGCTGGCCTTCTGGAGGTAAGGTGTCAGGGTAGTCTTGATTCACCAGGCCAAAAAAGAAGACCTACTATGGATTTATAAGATTTTTTCAGTCAATCTTCAGGTGGCTGAAGCAGGTTCTCAGGCCCTTCCCTAAATAATAGGTGATGATGTTGGCAATGTATATCTGGGATCTCTACCTGGGAGTGGAAAGCAGGTGCAAGATATGTGGGTGGTACACAGCTCAAGGGTAAGTGGAGCTGCTAGTATGGGTCATGTGTCCCTTTTTTGAGAGGGTTGGTCTTCAGGAAGTGGAGATATGTGTGGTTTGTTACCCAAATCTGGTGTCTGCTTAGAGAAGGGACCAGGTACCCAAGTATAATTAAGGAGGATGGGTAAAGTTGGTTGGAGTGAGAGGCATGGATCCGGGAAAGAGTAAGAGGTAAGATTGAGGTGGAGAAGGATACCATTTGAGTTGGGCCTCCTTACATAAAGGACGCATGCCAGAAGTGTCAAAAGAAGGCAGACAGGGCATGTGTTCCTTAGGCAGGTCAAAGAAAAATAGCTTTAAATTAAACTTACTACCCAAGGCATATGGACCCCAGAGGAAAGAGAACCACTCCACTCATGAAGACTGCTCTACACAGCAGGAGTTTTCAAAATGGTTCCTATTCTCATAGCAGCAACCCCCAATTTTGACCTCAATTTCTTATTTTTTGGTGAAAGTCTCTTCTATGTGAAGAAAATGTGAATTTTGAATGTCTCCTCAAAACCTGTAAGAAATATCAGTATGTGAAGGAAAAGTGCTCATACAGACCTGGCCACTTTGAGACTGTGTCTCTAAAGTGAAGTTTCTCTAGGGTTAGGAGAGGAGACTGAAAGTTTTTGGCTTCTGGCAGTCTTTGGCCTCTAGCTTTGGAAGGACTGACTAGTTCTTGTCTTCCCTTGTACTGTGAGACTATAATGGGAGAAGCTGTTAGCCTAAGATACGGGAACCACCCATTTTCTCTCCCCTTGAAGGTTCCTAACTGCTTCAACATCTTCGAGACAGAGTGGAACATAAGAACTCAGCTGAACGCCTTTTGTCTGCTCTCTGGCCATGACCTTTGGGTAGAACTAGATTAGAAAGCATGATTGTTACCACAATAGAAAGTTTGTGGATGTTGGGATTTATTTGTGGACATTCCTTTGTGTTTCTTTTTTATGATTAGTATCAAACATGAAAGGTAAAGGGAAGTATAAAGTTTATATCCATTATATTCCTAACATTATTCCTAACGCTACAAATAATTACACTTGAGGGCCTAATTTCATAACATAAGAAAGACAATTTCATGAAACATGAAAACTAAATATGCTTCTATAAACTAAAATGAATATAAAAATGGGTTTTTATTTCTGCTTTAAAAGCAATGAAATATGGTATGAAGAGTGTATTTACAATTATCAGGAGTTGATATTGGCCCAAACGTATAGCATAAGTCTCCAAAACAAGGTAAAAGCATTGTACATAACTTCATTCCTCCAAAATTCACATTTACTCACTTGTTTTCATTTGTGGGATCATATCGGGGAAACGGATCGTGATCATTATCATTAAAATCATAGCTAGCCTCTGGATCCTAAAGAAACAAAAGATAACATAGTGTAATAAAAGGTTTCACCTTCAGAGCCTTTTCCATCCTCAAAGACAGCACCAAAGAGTGAATTTTAGAGCTTCTGGCCTGTCTGACATTTATTACATCCACCAGCCAGCAGCAATGAATAGCAAGGCACCTAACACTCAGTGAACGTACCAAACTCATATTTCACAGACACTCATAAAGCTGTAAAATGTCAGCACTCCATAATTCGGCTTTCTCATTCTTCAGAAACAAACAGTGAGGCTCAGAGAAGTTGAATGACTTTTAAGGCCGCAGGACTAGTTTTTGATATGGTGACATTCACTCCTCCATAACCACGATGCAAAGAGATGGCTGTGGGTGAGTTGACTTCTGTGGTGCTTTACCTTAGCATTTTCAGGCACAGTTATATGTCATGAAATTTAATTGCTGAAAATTTACTTGAAACTCAAGACAGCCTTCCTTGGCCATCTTCTTTTCAAATCTTACTGCTGCCATTAAGCATCTCTCTGACTTAGATAATTACTCTGTCACCACTATTAATATTCCCTTATCTTTTAATATATATGTATATGTATATATATATATATTATTTCTACTCTGGGCTATTTTTCTAAAATCTCTTCCATACTGTCCGTCTCCCTTTGCTGTTTAGATTTGAATTTTCGCTGGGGCATTTTGGATGGGTAAAAAGGACAAGAGAAAGGATAATTTGATAGATGAAACATTAAGCTTCCTGATAATAAAGGCAATTGGTCCATTATGGAGTTCATGTTCTATCAGGAACTTCATTGACCATTACTTGTCTTCCCTCTTCTAGTAAACTCTTTCATGTTTGACTTGTCATTTTTACTATGGTACTCATCATGATCTTGCATGGTGGGAATTACATTCATATAACACATATTTTAAGATGAAGGGATACTGACCCATAAGGAATTTGAGAAAATAACCAATAAAATGGTTTCAGGCTTCAATCTCAATTTGATTGATTTTCTGCCAATGCAGAGTAGCTCTTGGTTTGAAGACTTTTTAATCGTTTCACTGGTGTTAAGCACCCCTCATCCTACTTCCTAATATATTTTGTTACCTGTAGTCTTTGAGTTTGCTGAACTCTGCCTTATGCATACTAGTACAAAACAAGTTTATACTGGCTGATAGCAGGTCCAGAGACTGACTCTAGGGCAGCCCACCTCTCTTCAACAAAGGAAAAGCCCTTCATGTCTGCAGAGTTGGCTCCCTAGGTGACAGACACAGGACAACTCAGACTCACATAATTGGCATATATGTCTGTGTGATTCCACTCCAAGCCGTCATCCAGTACAGTAATAACAACTCCTTTGCCTGTAATGCCCTTTTGCCAAACAGGTATCACATGAAGATCCAGCTTTGGCAGAGCTGCAGTCATCCTGGTATCTTGCTAGTGAAGAAAAAGAAGAGACATTGGGGAAATCACGATTTTTTCTTGCTTAATTGGAACTTAAGGTCATTTTTTTTTCCTCTTGGGAAACAAGAATAAGACAATTGGGTAAAATGAAAACACAAAGTTGAGGCTACCAGCCAAATAACCCATTTATGTTATTCTTCAGTCTAATGAAAAACCGTGAGAGCTGAATTATCTTTGGCTTCTTTCTTTCTTCCTTTTTCTTTTTTCTTTTTCTTTTCCTGAGACAGGGTTTCTCTATGTAGCATTTGTAAACCAGGCTGGACTTCAACTCACAGAGATTCGCCTGCCTCTGCTTCTCTGTGTGCTGGGATCACAGGCGTGTGCCGTCGCGCCCGGCTATATTTGGCCTCTTAACTACACATATTTTCTGTGTTTTTCTAGTTATAGTAAGGGGCTCAAATTTTCCTTGTACTGAAGCTTTACTTGGTGGTATGTGTTTTCATCTTTCCAAAATTCTGAATCTTCATTGCCACAATGAGTTTTCACCATTTGGGGTTGTTGTAGAAATATTCCAAGAGAGAAATAAGCGCCTGGAATGGCCAGGAGACTACGGTCTTAACTAGAAATCGCAATTTAATAGTGTTTTTCTATGTATATGTAATTTACATATACGTAAAATACTTTGTTTTTCATTTCAGGTAATTTTCCTGCTGCAGTGTGTAGGACATTACGGAAGAGCTGGGTAACGCAGATACAAACACATTTCTAAGTATGTGAGACATGCCATAAATGAGTACCAGTTACCTGGTGATGGAGTCAGCAGTCAATGTTTAAGTAACCGCAATAATTTGCCTATGAATGGACTGTCACCTGGTCTACGTTACATATGAAAACGTAGTAGTGGGGAAGATTCATTAGGCAATTGTGTTGCTGCATCAAAAGAACTGAAAATACACAACCTTTTCATTGGGCAAAGTTAGAGACAAAAGCCTGCATGAGTATTTCAAGAGTCACTATAGTGTATAGTTGTTAAGAATGTGGCCTCTGAGCAGGGCGTGGTGCATGCCTGCATTCCCAGCACTCAGGGAGGCAGAGACAGGTGGATCTCTGTGAATTCAAGTCCAGCCTGGTCTACAAAGTGAGTCCAGCACAGTCAAAGCTAGCCTATGGCCTCTGGGACCATGAATTATGGCGCTGCCACTAGTGGCCATGAAATTTAAATAAATTATTCATCTTGGCAACATCTCTGTTTCTTCATCGCTGAAATGGTTAAAATTAGTTCTTCTGCCTTTATAATATAAGATGGTTGTGAGAGAAAATGAGTTAGTGATATAAAACACTTAGAATAGAACTTAGAGTTTCTTAAAATAGTCAATACACAACAGGTGTTAGTGGGCACATCTTCTGCTGGAATCAGCAAGTATTTCTTAATTTAAAAGAACGCCATGGGGGAACTCATGGCTTTCCATATCTAATATAGGAGCAAAAATCTTAGTCTGTGCCTACGAAAATTATCTTTTATGCTATTCCCAGTAGCAAATTATTCTACTAGTAGCCTATGCCCCTAATATAGAGGCTTGACATTACAACATCAGAGAATACTTTTAAGGCAAGTAGCAACATGCTCATACACCAATTAAGGCTTGGTAAACATCTTAAAGGAACAATAATTTGCAAAGCTAAGTATTTCTCTCGTTCATAGATTTCTTGCCTGAATTATGTCAAAGAACTGTCAGTTTGGACTGCATATTATGGTGACTAATATCTATGAGTGATTTAGAGGAACACCAAACTGGTGTTTCTGGAAATTCTTTCCTGCTAGGACATGATTCTTCTGTACTTATACCAGCTACACTTAAGAAGACACAAAGACAAGAAGCATTAACACATGGTTTTATTTTAGACACTCATTCATGAAAACAAAAGGTCCATGCCAGGGAACTTCCATCATTTCTGTTTTTTAGATAGCATAGCCAAATTCTGTTTTAGATACTGTGATGGCTATTCCTGGTTGCCAACTTGACTACATTTGGAATTAAGTTAAACCTAAGTGTCTGGGCACACCTGTGATAGATTTTTTTCTTAATGAAGTCATTTGAATTAGAAAGAACCACTTCTAATGCAGATCTTGATGTGGGAAAATACACTTTTAATCCATCTTTAAAGCAAAAAGATATACCTTTACTCTAGATCTTTTGAGTTGGGAAGATCCATGTTTAATCTGCTCCACATGAAAGAAAGAAGCTGGCTCCTTCTTTTTCTGCTTGCTCTCCTTAGCAAGCCCATTTCTTCATGGGCATTAACAATTCCAGCATATTGAGAGCTGGAGCATCCAGCCTCATGGACTGAACTACTTACTACTGGGGTCTCGGACCTTCCATTAGTATACAGCCATTGTTGGACTAGCTGAACCACAGCTCACAAGCCATTCTGATAAATCCCATATATATATAGATAGATAGATAGATAGATAGATAGATAGATAGATAGATAGATAGATAGATAGATAGATAGATAGATATACATGTGTGTGTATAGAAGATAGAGATAGATAGGTGTGGATAATATAAAGATAGATTTATTCTATATGTTCTGTTCTCTAAAAAATCTTAATACAGATATAAACAGATATACAGATCCAACATGAAGATGATGTAGCAACATAAAAAACCTAGATCCTACACAGACCTTTCAGTACTTACCAAGTACCACTGCTGATTCCACATTGGATCATTAAAGAGATTCAATGCCGAGTCCCTTTGAACTGAGCGTTTACTTCTCTCTTTTTCATACTGTTGTTCAGCCCATATCACCTACAAATAATTTTATAGTAAGAAAATTAAAATCATGCATTTACCTGGATATAATCATCTTCCTTCTAACTCCAAGACCCTTTCCACAGAAACTTACTCAGGCTTTGCCTAAGCATAGCTCAAACTCCCAGGATAGGGATAAGAGAAGATTGCCCACTGAGGAGACAAGTATCCCCTCCATTAAGTAAAGAGCACTCTTAGCAGGAGGAGAAGGAGTAATTGGTGAGACCTTCAGATTATTTACATTGTGTTTACAACGGAAAGAGAATGCAGGGTGTTGTAACAGAAAACAGGCCACAATACACATTTCCACATTAAAGTTTCAGGGCTCTGTGTCTGAAATTTTCATAGAATGACTCAACAAGCCAAGGGGCCACAAGGACTGTTATTATAGCACTGTTGCTGCTGCTTCATTTCTTTCTTCACACCCAGAGGTAAAATTACAAATATTGTTCAAGAATGGTGCTATGTGTGCAAATATGAAACTCTGGCTCTCTGTGCTTTTACCTCCTGCTTAAAAGTATTTAATATGAGAAACAGATTCAAGACCTGAAGTGATAAATGAGCATTACTGACCAGGTACATCTATCACTCTTAGCCTCATGCATTATACAAACAGATCTGACAATACAAAAATTACCTGGCTCGCATCTCTGGCATAATCCATTTTACTTGAGGCCTGGAGAGAATGCAGGGCTGTCTTGTCATTACTACCATTATGAGATAATACCATATTCTTTTTTCTTTTTTTTGCTAGGAAACACAACTATTTCCTGCTCCAAACACAGCTTTTCTGTTGTGTAGGTGTTGATTGTCTACTGTGAGGTAGGATATACTTTTCTTTTATACTCTGTGGGTTCTTCTCCTGTCTCTTATCAGTATCTTCTCTGGCTTAGCTCAACTTCTCTTTTCACTCTACCCAATTCTTTTTTGCATCAAGTTCCTTCTTTTTCCTAACCCTTTTCAATCTTCTTTCTTCAAGCACCAACTGTCTTCTCTATTCCTACTCAATCTCTCTCAGCCTCTGCTGGCTTTTTACATCTTCTCCTGTTCCCAGATGTCCAAGAGGCCACTGCACTGGAGGTCCTATGGGCAGCAGTTCTAAGGCCAACGTTCCCAATGGACCAATTGTTTAGCAAATAAGGATCCTTTAAAGGGCCACACACACAAAACAAATCAGTGGGATATGTTTAATATGAGAGTGTCCATGAGTCAAATCCAAAAGTAAAAACTGAAAAATAATTTCCAGTTGAAGGCCAAAAACATCCTTGAGTTTTCAATTAGAAAGTATATTGCAAACCTATTATAAATACTACAAGGGACTGGAAAGCCACCAACCAGTCACTATTATTTTAGTTTAAAGTGTCGTATTTTCAAACTCCATCATTTTGGTTTAAAATACTGCACTTCTTGAAATACATTGCCTGTTGTCTATCTTGGTTTTTGGAAGCTGGCTGCTAAAAGACACATACAAATCTTTGTGGGAGGCACCACTTGAAGTTGGAAATTTCATCAGTCTCTGAAGATAGACTTTTTGATGCATTTCATGGGGTTTATTTTAAAGACTATTTTCCCCATTATAAAAGAGCACCAAAGTGAAAATCAAGAGCAATTTTTAAAAATAGCATATTAGAAGTGGCACTCTGCCATTTGATCAGATAAACATCCAATTGTAGCAAACCATGCTATGATTAATGTCATTAACTAGAATTGCATATTAATCTCCAGAAGAGCAGACTAAATGGAATGGAGAAAATTGTCAGTGCTTTCTGATTATGTGCATAATAGGTATCGTGTGCTTTATAGTAAATAATAGCTTTGGTCTGAGAAAAGTACTAAATACCATCTTGTCCACTACAAGCTTCTAGGCTTCCAAGGTATTTCCTAAAGTAAAATTAACCTGAGGTTAATTTTTATAAGATTATATAAAATTCCATGTAATCAACTTCTATTAATGAGCAATAACTAGCCTTTTGTTATATCTTGGGATTTCTCCAAAATTTATTGAGATAGCTAAAGAGGAAAATTAAACCATCTGTTCATTTGCATGAGATACTTTGGGTAAGAACAGCTGGTACACTCTATTCTGTCCAGCTTCTACCATGATTTTAGTTTGACTTTCCCATACATTAATGTTGGACATGTATTTATGCAGAGAAGGAATTTTTCTGCCTTGTCCAAGGATTAACCTAGTCAGGGTAGTGGAAACTGGCTTGATTTTTAGAGCCCACTTACTCTGATGGGGTGACATAAAATCTTCTCACTAGCCAAAAAAAAAATTAAATAAGTTTTCTGGCTTCCAGTTTGATCTACCACATCTAGCCAAAAGTTGACATAAAGAGCTAGCAATGAATCAGCATGAGCTGTAGGATTGTCATCCTTGGTCCTGATAAAGTAACATCAATATGGTAGCTTCTACCACTTTTGAAACCTGCAGCTCAAGGCCCAGCAATGTTTTCTCCTCATAATTTTTTTTCTTATTTAAAAAAAATTAAGGAGCAGGCTGAGCCACAAAGTAATTCATAGGATTTCTGTATTCCAAATACTTTAAAATGTTATGGCAGCATCACCTTTCTGTCACTATCTTCTCCTCATTTCCTAATTTGAATCAATAATTTAAATTTCTCACTGCAATTTTCAGGGTGTCTTAAGAAACAGTAGCCATGCACACAGACAGTGGGTCAGCCAGCATGCATTTCTCCAGGAATGCTACAGTCAGAAGAAAAGACAACATTCTGCATGTGGTGTTTCCCCATTCCTAATGTACTCATTAATATTTCATATTAGCATAACTACTGACCTTAAAAATAGACACCCAAATCAATAGGTATATTAAGCATGTATTCAAATTGTCTTTACCCTATTCATCTATATTGACTCTAGACATTTCTTGACATTGCCAAATAATTATGACTTCGTATACAAACAAGGATGAAAGGAGTTGATACTGACACAGTTTAACTCAAAACAACAAAACATGTTTGAAAACATTTCATAATGTTTTCATAATGAAATATATTACACATTTCTCATAAACACTAATACTCTTATTAGTGAAAATGGTAAAAATCTTTTCAGTTCTACTGAAGTGTTATTGAAAACCAGGGCCAATCACTTCTTAGACATCATTGGGTTCATATTAAAGTGATCTTTACATTTCCTGGGTTCCCGGATTTCAAGAAGGAACATTTCATATTTACCACATAACATATAAAAGGCTCTTGACTGACTATGAAGTCAATTATTTCATTAATGCTTACCCGTGATTTTCAGCACTCAAAGCTTGACTTTAGATATGTAAATATATACCAGATATAACTAAGCATATGTATAAAATTAACATTTTAGCTTAATCCAATTTAAATGTATTCTGAGCAATTATAATTCTACAGAAAGAAATAATAAGCAATACAGATAAGCAATGACGACTACAATACAAAAGGATCAAATGCTTCTGTTGGGAGTCACGTAAAAAGCAGTTGGTTAGGCCCGTGAGTTGGAGAACAAACGCAAGCTTACACGATCATCATCAGATAACCTCTTAGTGATGTGAAGAGCACTTCTTCGGGACCTTCGAGGATGATTTTTGTGTTTGAATAAGTAGTGATTTTCAAGTGATCCAATCTATAAAAAAAATCAAAATAACAATGTACTTTCTTCAGAATATACATACAGACTAGTCCAAAAATCAACTGACACACTTCGTTGTCTTTTATTGATAAAAGTAGCTGTCAATAAGCTCACTGAAGTTATCTTCTTCATGAGGGAGACATAGAAGTCTTTAGATCACCTTTGGTACATAAATCTCCTTGCCTTCACATTTGAGAATGGGCATGCTTGTGTTTCTGGCACTTTAGAGGAAGTACCTTGGTACTGTCTTGCATGAAACAATGTATATGTAGATATTTCTTAAAACACTCCAACTTAAACAAATATATCCTGTCAGACAACTATTATTTGTGGAATGGAAAAAAATCCCTTTGGATTTATTAATGATTACTGTCACATTCAGTTAAAAATAAGATATTATAGGTATAAAGTGTTTGAATCAGTTGTGATGATCACCAGCCATGATTGGTGATTCCATTTTTCATTAGTTCAGTGCTTTCAAGAAGAATGCTTTATTTAAGACAGCTGCCCCTCCTCAGGATATGAACACTTTTTTTTTGGTGGTTATTGACACCCTCTGGTTCATTTAGATCTATGCTTAATATTCTTTGAGCTAAAATCTTTTTACATAAGCAGTACAAAATGTGTATTGACTAAGTCCTTTAGATGTTTAATTTTTTTAAAAATTACGACATAAACAATTGTGTTGTTTCAATAGAAGGATGTTTTTTAAGGTAGTGGTTCTCACCATCCAGAGAATTGATTTTAGTGGAAATGCTAGCTTTGCTCCTTGTCTCTACCCTCTTCCTATGTTTATCATGAGGCTGTACTGCTAGGATACTTGTCGTTACTTAGTATAGTCTCAGAAATGCCAAACAAAATGGGAAGTAAGCAGAACTAGGAAAGCACCATTAGTTTTTTACAAATTGTTATTTTCTCAAATTTTGTTGTTGAATATGATATTTTACCCAAAAACGACTAAAGGGAAGTTAGTTTATTTTGCAAAGGAATTTTCATGCAGAGTGGTCTAGGTTTGGATGTTTGTGTATGGGGGGCAATGTGGAGATGGGGGAAAGTTTTACGGATTTTCTTTCCTTTCTTAATCACAAAACAACAAACAAAACAAAACAAAAACCCCAATACTGCTGACTAAATACCACCTCCCCCATCCCAGGACATACAAATTTCCGTGGGGCTTCTAGTACCCAACAGGGTTTTTCCATCTACTACTCTCTGTTTTGGTCCCCAAATGTTCAAGAGTTGCACACAATAACCAAAGTTATTATGAAGCTGCTTTGTGTCTGCTTTGCCTGCAAGCTATTTTCTATGCCTTCTCTAATTTTACCATGCTCTTCTGGCAGCCTCTGACTCGTCTTCTCAACCCCTGTGTAGTAGTATTTTCAGTAACTTTCTTTCATGCCTCCTCAATTTCCTTCTACCCTTTTCCTTTTGATATCAAAAAATGCTGTATTAAACCACCAACTACAATTTCTCTCCCGCAAATTGCATTTAGGTGTCTTTATTTTTAATTCACAGTCCTCTAGATCTGAATTCACTGACAGCATGTCTTTTCTTCCTTTTAGTCTTCAGTCCCTAAAGCACTGCCTTGAACTGTTCAAAAAAGGCTCTGGGAATTTTATTGAATTTCATGCTAGGCCTTTCAAGGGCCATTTGGCTCACAAAGTTAGAGAATGAAGCCTCTGGCTAGAGAAGGTGCATTTCCTAGTGGATTTGATGTATGGAATCGACACCGCCCACGCTGATTACTCATCTGTGACTTCAGAGTCTCAGTCACCACCTCCAGAATAGAAAACGCGCCAAAATGTTTTACAACTCCTTACTCCTCCCTCCACTGCTTAACTGTGGACAATTTGCTTGGCAAGGGTAGAGAGTCTGACTCTATTTCAAGGAAAAGAAATGTTCAGATTAGAAATCACATCTCTGGATTCCTCTTTGGGAATCGCTCTGCCCAGCAGGCTCCCACTTACTGCTTCTGCGCCCCGCCCCCCCAACTGTCTGTTAATTCAGCCTACACTTGTACAAGAATCAGTTTATCTCATAACCCAAATCCCCTGAAAATCATTACGCATCGAACGAGGAACAAGACCGAAAGAGATCCTTTCCCCACAGTTATTTCTCTGCAGGTAGACCCTGCTGAGACACTGGCAATGCAAAGTTAGGAAGCTCCGGGACTTCCTAAATTAGCGGCAAAACCCCTGAACTCTCCATAGGCTACGCTGTATATAGCGTGTCTTTCCCTTATCTAGTCCCCTTCCAGCATCCCCTACCACTCTAAAATCACCACCACCACCACCACCACCACCCAACCCGAGTCTCTAGTAGTCCCAGCAGCTGCGGGCTCTGGGAGCGCCCCTATGCCCCTACATCTCCAAGCGTCCCTGGCCCCTGACTTCAGGACTGGGAGCTCGTGCTGCCATATTGAAAAGCAGGAAAACGCTGGCTCTGGACACAGGCCGCTTGCGCCCCAGGGGCATCAGGCGCACTGCCTCTCCCAAGGAGGGCGAGAGCCTGTGTGCACCTCAAGTTCCCCGGACAAACGTGGAGGGTTTTTATTTTATTTTCCAAACCTCGAGGGAGCGGATATCAAGCCGACAACGGATTGAACAGGGTCGGCTGAGCTGTGGCAGCTTCCTCCGGTTTGGCAGCGCTCAGTCCAAACAATAAATAATGCAAACATTTTTCCCTTTAAAAGCGCGCGCTCGCGGCGGGGTGAGGGGAATGCTTCTAGCTGCTTGCTACGCTGAGCGCAGGGGAGTGCAATCTGCGGCTCTCACTGCAGCCCCACCAGCGTCCTCAAGCCCTAGAAAGTTTCTAAAAAGTGGAAACTCTTACCTGACCCAAGAGGTCATAGCCCAGCTCTTCAGCGATGGCAGAGGCAGCCTCTGGTCCTCCGGGGATCTCCGCCGCCCATTCATTGACAAACTGCCTCTTGGCTTTTACACTGTTCAGTGCACACCAAGTGCAAAAGAGGGCGAAAGCAGTACACTGCAGAGTCCAGCCTCTCTGCTCCATGGCTCACACCCTTGCTCTCACACAAGTAGGAAGGGCTGAGAGAAAAAGAAGCGAGAGCAGAGAAACACCAAATAGACTCGACCTTTCCACCGTGCCGCTTTGAACCACTCCTGGCTCTGGTTGTTTTACTAGAGCTGGAAGGCACGCTGGGAGAGGCTGGGCGCGGCGAGCGCTCAGTGAAGCGCTTCAGTCTCCTGGCTGAGTGGAGCCCCAGCCTTCCCAGCCAGAATAGAAATGAGTGTTTACACGTCAAATCGACGAAAGCCGTCTCTTGACGTCAGATCTACCTGGACTGAGAACTGGATGGTATTCCCGGCGGGGTGGAGAAGCGACTAAAATAGGCAGGGAAGGATTAAGAAAAGGAAAGGACTCTTTGGTAGGATCAGTCAGTTCTGCTGTCTGCTCACAAATACTGTAAGCTGTGAGAAACATCTCTATTCTTCAACACTAAGCGCCCCATTAGAATATAGCTAGCAAGATCCCAAGGCAGGAAGCGCAACACAACCCCCACCCGCGCCTTCCATCTATTTTTCTCTGTGTTACTTTCTTGTCTCCTATGAATGTGCCTGGGATGGGGAGTGGGGACAGGAGCCTTTTTTTTAAAGACACTTTATTTTATTTTTACATTTTTATTAACAGGAGTTTTATAATGGCTCTCGAGTATCACCATTTTCTGTAAAACAAACAAATGGACAAAAACCAGGACTCTTGCTTAGATCTTCAAATCTGAGGTTGGGAGCAGAGGAGGGAAGCTACCTGCTGCTTTGCTGCTTAGCTTCAAACCGCCTAAGAAAATGAGCGCTTCCTCAAGACAGTATTGAAACGTTTTCCCAGTATGTTTTAAACCATTCGTAGATCCTTTTCTCTTGTTTCTGATCTCCACTAAAGCAATATCTGAAATTCTACCCCAGACCATGTAGAACCCCACGCCACCATCATTGCAGCGTTTACGTTAAAAAGGAGAAAGAATGAAAGATTGCTTGATTAACAACACGAGTTTTCAAAATAGGAAAATGTTTCAAATTTTCAATAAGGAGGTTCAGAGCTCCAAAGGCTTTGAATTGATTCAGGGAAGGGAGGAGCCAGTTCATTAGCCTCGAGCTTTCTATTTTTCCCTCACTGGAGATTTCACTTTTGGAGCTGACCTGAAGCTGTACTACTATTTTCACATTAAACACACTATGTTTGTGATGTGGAACACAGATTTCCCTTAGAGAGAGAATAAGAAAACGTCCCCACGCCCACCTGAGAGACAGTATTCGGACTGCCTTGATGGAATCGCTGGATTCGAAGGGATTGAACTGGCTAGAGCAAGCCCAGCCTTTAATATTCAGCGCTGAGGTCTGTACAGCGACAGCCCAAGAGCCTCTGCAGCGGGGCTCCGCCTTCTGAGCAGGAAGGGTCTGTGCTCTGCTGCCTGGCCAGCTCTCAGCTGCCTCCTCCTTGACCTCGATCTTTCCCAAGTTTGAACAACAAATTAGGAAGCTGGCCTAAGGTGTGATGAGGTTCATGATGGTTACTATGAGCATCTTGTTCACCAGACTGCTTTGGACTCTGTCCAAAAGCAAAATTGCAAGGAAGAGAGAGTGAGAGGTATATTTCTTCTGAAATAGATTCTTCAACATCCTAAGCGGGGAAGGGGTGGTATGAAGAAAGAAAAGAGAGGCTGCTGGGAAAAGGCATTAGGACAAGCAGAGAAAAAAAAAAAAAAACAAGAGATGTTCTGCACTGTAAGCAGATGGGGCAAGACGTGATGGAGGGTGGGGTTCAGTAGTGCTAAGGTGTATGTCTGTGGGGTGTGTATGAGCACACGTGTTTGTGTATATATGTGTGTGTGCTCAGAGGCCAGAACACAATGCTGTCCTGCTCCATTACTTTTTGTTTATTCCATTGAGACAAGGTCTCTCACTGAACCTGGAGCTAGGCTGGCAGTCAGCAAACCCCTGTTTCTGCCCTTCATAGTGCTAAGGTTAAACTCAGCTTTATTTTTTTCTTTCTTTTCAAACTTTTTTTTTTAAATCATTGTTGCTGGAGTCTAAGCTCAGGTTCTTTTTTTGTATTGCAGTTGTCTCTCTAGACCTTAAATTGCTTTTAATAATATTTTGATCTTACTAAAGTTTTTATAGAGAAGGGAATAATTCAGACACTGAACAGAACGGTGTTTCTATTATGGTATGCCCATTGTGACTGTTCCCAGTGCCCAGTGATTCAGTTAATGACTTATTAGATGTTTGGGAAAGTAAGAAGAGTAAGGTTAGTGTGAAAGAAAGAATAGGTTCTTACAGATCACCATTAGCTATTTGGCCTTAGGAAGCAAATTTATAAAAACATATACTGCTATAAAATTAAGCATGTACTCTGAAATAGCATGAAATAAATAAAAATAAAAATTTACTGAAAAATGAACAACCAACAAGAACATTTAGAGCCCACATACAATATTATTTCAAGGTTTTCAGAAGGAATTAAGAATGTTGAGAGAGGTGGGTTGCTTTAGTTCAGCTTGGGTAACAAAGCCCAATGTTATTTACAAATAAAAAGGAATGACAATGAAATAACTTAGTTCTCAGTCTTTATGTAGACTTTAAATTTTGTTGTGGGTAATAACAGCTACATTCTGAGTCCATAATTAGAGCAGAGGGTGTTTTGGAAAAGAATGTATACTAGAAGCAACATTTCGTTAGTGGATTTCTCAGCACAGAAAATAATGCTTATATGGCACATTGGGATAGAATGGAGGAAATTTGGGTACTTGTTGTATAGAGCTTATGGAAGACAATTTTTTTACATGATACAGTTATAATAAGAACATAAATGCACAATTCAACAATATTAAAATTAAATATAAATAACTCTAAATCAATAAATATGAGTACAAACCCATCAAAACAACTGATCTTTGGTTTTTTGTTTGAAGTTAATTTGCCATTTTTCATCAAAACACTTTAATGACATTTTGATCTTATTAGTTTGTATAGAAAAATGAATAATTCAAACACTGTATAAAACCATGTTACTATTATGTCATGCTTTAATAACAAATTTCCAAACTTCTGATGCTGCCAAACAATGAAAGTAGAAAAACAAATGACTGATGTATTCTAAAAACCAGACAAAAATTGTAGCTTTCGGTTATTTGATTTAAAATAATATAATGTTTTTTGTTAAGTGTCATAATTCCATGTGAGAAAATTTATAGAATTAAAATCCACTTAATTTTATATACAGAGTAGTATAAAATAATATTGGAAGTATAAGTTGAAAAATAGCCATCTTTAGAGAGATTACCATATATCACCTTTATCACAAATAGACATAAGCATTTAGCCTATGAGAAGATTGATTTTGGAGACAGCAAGTGGTGCTGCACCTGCTGGGATTATTGTTACATGACGGAAAGTTAATGACTTATTAGATTCTTGGAGTAGGTTGTTAAAATAAATATTGGTGTGGTAAAATTCTTTTTTGCTTGGTCTAGTTATAGAAGTTCAGCTTTAAGATGCTTTCCCGGCCTTCCCCAGGGATGAGAAGACAAAGAATCTTGAGGGACACTGATGATTCAGTCAGTCGGAAAGTAATGGTGTACATAAATGGTGGTATAACAAAGCAAAGTTTGTGCACAAAAAGGGTTGGGGATAGATGAGTAATCCTGAAGAACTTTTGTTGAATAAATTAGACCAATACTTAAATCTTGAATTTTTATATAGAATTATTAAAATAGAACTAGTAAGTACCATTAAATTTAATTGTTGAAAATAATTGGCCGGGGGATCCAAGATGGCTGCCACGAGAGAACACTGTGTCTGAGGAGTAGGAGAGCAGAAACAACGCAGCGACCAGGAGACTGAACTCTGGGACCTAAAACGCCAGCATGGTGAGTGCCAGGTGAGCGGAACTCCTA
>CM053761.1:69006281-69054006 GCA_028658305.1 Pachyuromys duprasi | reverse complement strand
TATCAGAGCGGATATTAAGACTCGAGATCAAGCCTCTGACAAAGGGCGAGAGTAATGATAGAGCTGGGGGAGGTTGTTGAGACTTGGGGAGAACAAGAGCTTCACAAAGACCAAACTGAGCCGGGCACAGGGGTCTTGTAAGAGATGGTTTCTACAATCAAGGACCATGTGTGGATGTGGACTGGAACCCCCGCATGGATGGGGCCCGTGATAACTTGGTGTAGGGCTGAAGACCCTATTCAGGGAAACAGGGACTGTTTCAATCATGATCTTGATGGCTGACTCTTTGACCCTCCCCCATATAAGCCGGGGAGTGATAGAGTGGCTAGATCCCAGGGGAGGACTTTTCAGCCAGCCCTGAGGAGACATGATAAGTTGGGGTTGGATGGAAGGGAAGGAGGTCCTCCCCTGTTGGTGGACTTGTAGGGGGCTTGGAAGAAGGAGATGAGGGAGGGAGTGGAAGGGTGGGAGGGAATGGGGGAGGGGGCTACGCCTGGGATTCAAAGTACCCAACCTGTGATTGAGATAAAAATAAATAAATTAAAAAAATATACATATAAAAAAAAGAAAATAATTGGCCTTTTCTAATGAAAACGGATCATTCCATCTATTTTAGGTACAAACATGTAGTGAGAATTTTTTCTTTAAGACAGCTTCTTTAGGACAGTGGACTTGTAGCATATCCCTTGCACTCAGGAAATGCTCCTGACACCTGTATTTTCAAGCACCAGTGTGTGCATGTAAAACTCTTACCTCTCTGTTTCCTCTGCTCTTCTCAGAGAATTACTATTACCTCTGAATGTCAGTGAACAGGTTCTTTGCTTCTCAAAATGTGGCCTGCTTATCAGCATTACAAATATCATTTGGGAGCTGATTAGACATTCAGACCTTTACCCCAACCCCAGAAACTGCTGTATTTTCATCCAGCTCTTGAGTATTCAAACATAATTAGAGTTTGAAAAAAATCACTGATATTAGTTAACAAACCTTTCTGCAGGTGACACTCCCAACAAGTTGTTAGGTAATCAATGGCCTCCCAAAGCAGTCCTTCTTTTTGGAGACACAAGTTTTAATTTTGTCTTGTATAACCATACTCACAAGTTCACGCAGGAGTTTTCATGACAGGTGCAGCTCTTCATTGTTTAAAGACAGATTACTATGTCCGGACAACTTTCTTCCTCCATATTAGATATTCCTTTTTATTGCTCTTATATCCCTGTTAATCAGTAAGGGGCTCCTTCAGACCTTACTTTTAAACACACAGCACACAGAATGGAACACAGTGTACATAGCTGGCTAAATTTTGTGCTGGTCAGAGCAAGAATTTTGTCTTTATTCTATTTTTGTCGAAAGCATTTAAATAGATTGTTTTAATTCCTCAGAAAATGAGAGCTCCCTCATATGTCCACCCCAGTGTATCAAGTTGCATCAGAAATGAGCATGTCCTCCTTCCTTGTGCCTGACAAGGCAGTCCTGCCAGGGAGAAATGATCAAGAAGCTGGCAAGTGAGTCCTTGTCAGATGCAGTCCCCACTTCCCTCACTAGAGGAGCCTCATGACGCCCAAGCTGCCCGTCTGCTGCATCTTTGTAGGGGTCTAGGTTCAGTTCGTGCACGGTCCTTGGTTGATGCTTCCCTCTGAGCAGGCCCCTCTGGGCCCTGGCCAGCGGGCTCTGTTGGAGCTCTTTGGAGCTCCTGTCATCTCCAGGTCCTTTTCTCTTCCTCCCCTTTTCCACAGGACTTTACTCATCTACCAATGTTTGACTGTGAGTCGCAGCATTTGTCTTGAGATGCTGCTGGATAGACTCTCCCTCAGAAGACAACTCTGTCAGGCTCCTGTCTGCAAGCTTAGCAGAGTATCATTCACAGTGTCAGTGGTTGGCACTCTGCCATAGGGTGGGTTTATTTGGGTCAGGAATTTGTTGGGTATTCCTTCAATCTCTGCTCTATCTGCTCTATCTTTATTGCTGCACATCTTGTAGACAGGGTAAATTTTGGGTCAAAGTTTTTGTGGGTGGGTTGGTGTTTCCTCCTTTTACTAGACTAGTTAGAGGGTGTTTTCTTGAGTCTCTATGGCCTCTGCTACTAGGAGCCTCTGCTTGAATCACCCTCATATCCCAGGAGATCCTGACTTAGGTCTGCAGCTTCTCACAGAGATACCCCCACTTTCAGTATCTTTTTCTCTCTAGGCATTCTGTCCCCCGCCCCTCACCCAGCTCTCTCTCCAGGTCTGGTTTTAACCTTTTTACTCTCTATACTCCCGCTCCTCCCTTTTTATCTATCTTCAGCCACTATCTCTGTCTATTTTATCTCCCCTTCCAAGTGTGGTTTATACATTCTGCCTTGGACCCTCCTTGTTATTCATCTTCTTTGGGTCTGTGCCTTGAGTATGCTTATCCTGTCCTATACGGCTAAAATCCCCTTATAAGTGAGTACATACCATGTGTGTCTTTCTGGGCCCGGGCACCTCATTCGGGATATTTGTTTATAGTTCCAAGCACTTGCTTGCAAATTTCATGATTTCTTTGATTTTAATAGCTGAGTACTATTCCATTGTGTAAACATGCCACAGTTTTTCCATTTTTCCATTGAGGTACATATGGGTTGTTCCAGATTCTGTCTATTGTGAATAAAGCTGCTATAAACATTGTTGAGTTTGTTGTATGGGGGAACATTTTTTGAGGGTTATTACCCAAATGTGCTATAGCTGGGTCTTGAGGTAAAGCTATTCCCAATTTTCTGAGAAAGTGCCAGATTGATTTCCAAAGTGGTTATACAAGCATACACTTCCACCAGCAAAGGAAGAGTATTCCTACACCCTCACCAGCATGTGCTGTTGCTTGAGATTTTGATCTTAGCTATTCTGACCCCTGTGAGATGGAATCTCAGAGTTGTTTTAATATGCATTTCCCTGATGACTAAGGAAGTTAAGTATTTCTTTAAGTGCTTCTTAGCTATTTGAGATTCCTCTGTTGAAAATTCTTTGTTTAGTTCTGTGCCCCATTTTAAAAAATGGGTTATTTTATTTATTGGCATTTCAATTCTTGAGTTCAACATATTTTGGATATTGGCCAGTTGTGGGATGTAGAATCGGTGAAGATCTTTTCCCAATCTGTGGATTGTCATTTTGTTCTATTGACAGTGTCCTTTGCCTTACAGAAGCTTTTCAGTTTCAAGAGGTCCCATTTAGGTGTTTGTGTTCTGCTCAGAAAGTTGTCTCCTGTGTCAATAACTTCAAGGCTCTTTCCCAGTTTCTCTTCTAATAGATTTAGTGTGTCTGGTGTTATATTGAGGTCTTTGATTAACTTGGATTTGAGTTTTGAGCAAGGAGATAAATATGGATCTATTTGCATTTTTCTACATGTAGAAATCCAGTTAGACCAGCAGCATTTGATGAAGATCATCTTTTTTGGAATTGTGTGGTTTTGGGAAACTCCACAAGCTCTTTTGTTGTATAGGATTATTTTAGCTATTCTATTTTTTTTTTATTTTTCATATGAAGTTGAGAATTTTTCTTTCAAAGTCTGTAAAGAACTTTGTTGATATTTTGATGGGGATTACATTGAATCTGTAGATTACCTTTGCTAAATGGCCATTTTTACTGTGTTAATCCTACCAATTCATGAGCATGGAACATCTTTCCATCTTTTGATATTTTCTTCAGTTTCTTTCTTCAGACACTTGAAGTTCTTGTCATACACGTCTTTCACTTATGTGGTTAGAGTTACATCAAGATACTTCATATTATTTATGGCTATTGCAAAAGGTGTAGTTTCCCTAACTTCTTTCTCAGAAGGTTTGTAGTTTCTATACAAGAGGTCTATTGATTTTTTTTATATTAATCTTGTATCTTCTCTGGTGGAATTTTTGGTGTTGCTTACATATACTATCATATCATCTGCAAATGGTAATACTTTGACTTTTTCCTTCACAAAGGAGATCTCCTTCATCTCCTTTAGTTGTCTTACTGCTCTAGCTAGAATGTCAAGAACTATATTGAAAAGGCAGGGAGAGAGTGGGCAGCCTTGTCTTTCCCCTAATTTTGGTGGAATTGCTTTCAGTTTCTCTCCATTTAATTTGATGTTGGGGATCAGCTTGCTTTTTATAGCCATTATTATGTTTAGGTATGGGTCTTGTATCCCAGGTCTCTCCAAGACTTTCATTATGAAAGGATGTTGATTTTGTTACAGGATTTTTTTTGCATCTAATAAAATAATCATGTCATTTTTTTTCTTTGAGTTTGTGTATATGGTTGATTTCATGGATGGATTTTTATATGTTAAACTATCACAGCATCCCTAGTATGAAACCTATTTGAACATGGTGGATGATGTATTTGATGTGTTCTTTGATTTGGTTTGCAAGCATTTTTGCATCGATGTTTATGAGTGAAGTTGGTCTAAATTTCTCTTATTTTGTTGAGTCTTCATGTGGTTTAGGTATCAGAGTGACTATGGCTTTGTAGAATGAGTTTGGCAATGTTTCTATTTTGTGGAATGCTTTGAGGAGTATTGGTGTTAGCTCTTCTTTGAACATCTGAGCTTTTCTGGTTGGGAGACTTTTGATGGCTGCTTCTATTTCCTTGGGTGTTATAGGAAAGTTTAAACTGTTTACCTGATCTTGATTTAACTTTGATAGGTAAAATCTATTAAGAAAATCATCCATTTCCTTTAGATTTTCCAATTCTGTGGAATATAGGCTTTTGAATTAAGACCTAATGTTTTCTTGGATTTCCTTATCTGTTTTTATGCCCTCCCCCTTTTTTTGATTCTGCTAATTTGGGTACTCTTCCTTTAGTTAGTGTGGCTAAGGGTTTGTCTATCTTGTTGATTTTCTCAAAGAACCATCTCTTGGTTTCATTGCCCTGAATTTGATTGTTTTCCTCTACTCTTCTTTGGAGTGTTCTCTTCCTTCTATTCAAGAACTTTTAGGTGTGCTGCTATGTTAGTAGTATGAGATTTCTCCAATTTCTTTATGAAGGCACTTAGTACTATGAACTCTCCTCTTAGTACTGCTTTCATTGTGACCCATAAGTTTGGGTATGTTGTATCTTCATTTTCATTGAATACTAGAAAGTCTTTAATTTCTTCTTTCTTTCTTCATGTACCCAGAAGTCATTGAGTAGGGAGTAGTTCAGGTTCCGTGAGTTTGTAGGCTTTCTGTTGTTTCTGCTGAGTTCCAGATTTAATCCATGGTGGTCAATCTTCTTGTATCTGTTGAGGCTTGCTTTGTGACAGAGTATGTGGTCAATTTTGGAGAAAGTTCCATGAAGTGCTGAGGAGAAGGTCTATTTTCTTGAGTTTGGGTGTGATTTTGTGTATATATCTGTTAAGTCCTTTGGATTCATGAAGTCTGTTAGTTTCTTTATTTAACCATTTAGTTTCTGTCTTGATAATCGGTCCATTGTAGAGAATGTGGTGTTGAAATCTCCCACTATTAATGCGTAGGGTTAGATGTGTGATTTAAGCTTTAGTAATGTTTCGTTTACTAGTGAGGGTGCCTTTGCATTTGGGGCATAGATATATAGAATTGAGATGTTGTCTTGGTGGATTTTTTCCTTTGATGAATATGAAGTGTCCTTCCCAACTTCTTTTGAATAATTTTGGTTGAAAGTCTATTTTATTAGATGCTAGAATGACTACTCCAGCTTGCTTCTTGGGTCTGTTTGTTTAGAAAACCTTTTTCCAGCCCTTTACTCTGAGGTAATGTCTATCGTTATAGCTAAGGTGTGTTTCTTGTATGCAGTGATGGGTCCTGTTTTTGCATCCATTCTGTGAGCCTGTTTCTTTTTGTTGAATAGTTGAGTCCATTGGTGTTGCAAGATATTAAGGGCCAGTTTTTGTTACTTCCTGTTGTTCTGATATTGTTGCTGTTGTTGGTAGTAGTAGTAGTAGTAGTAGTAGTGTGTGTGTGTGTGTGTGTGTGTGTGTGTGTGTGATGTGTTTGCATGATTCCCTTTCTTTCTTTCTTTTCTTTTTTCTTTTTTTTTTTTTTTTGGTTTTGCTGATGTGGGGTTATTTACTACCTATATTTTCCTAGATGTAGCTGACCTCCTTGGGTTTGAACTTTCCTCCTAGGATCTTCTGTTGGGCTAGATTTGTGGTTAGGTACTTATTCTTTAAATTTCTTTTTGTTATGGAATATCTTGTTTTCTCCCTGTGTGGAAATTACAAATTTTGCTGGGTACAGTAGTCTGGGTTAGAATTTGTGGTCTTTTAGTGCATGTAACATATCTGTCCAGGCCCTTCTACAGTTTCTGATGAGAAGTCAGGTGTAATTCTGAGAGGTTTGCCTTTATGTGCGACTTGGCCTTTTCCCTAGCAGCTTTAAATATTCTCTTTTTGTTCAGCACATTTAGTGTTTTGATGATTATGTGGCAGGATGATTTTCTTTTCTGGTCCAATGTATTTGGTATTCATTAAGCTTCTTGTATTTTCATAGTCATCCCTTTGAGTTTGGAAAATCATAGTTTCTCCTATGATTTTGTTGAAAATATTTTCTGGGCCTTGGAGCTGGGAGTCTTCTCCTTCTATTCCTGTTATTTTTAGATTTTTTTCTTTTCATAGTGTCCCAGATTGCTTGGATGTTCTTTGTCAGAAGCTTTTTATATTTAACATTTTCTTTGACTGATGTATCAATTTCTTCAATTGTATCTTCTAGCCTTGAGATCTCGCTTCCATCTCTTGTATTCTTGCTTGTTTGTTTGTTTCATTTACTTTCAATGAGCTTCTTTTATTTATTTTTTAATATTAATTTTTATTTTTTAAACATTAATCACAGGTTATTTACTTTGTATTCCAGCTGCAACCCCCTCCCTCATTCCCTCCCAATCCCACCAAACCTTCCTCATCTCCTCCCTGTCCCTTTCCAAGTCCTCTGCTAGGAGAGGTCCTCCTCCCCTTCCATCTGACCCTGGTTTATCAGGTATCTTCAGGACTGGCTGCAATGTCCTCCTCTGTGGCCTATTCTGTTGGTGATGCTTGTTTCTGTAGTTCCTGTCCTCTTCCCTAGGTTTTTCATCTCCAGGATTATTTCAGATTGTGTTTTCTTTATTGCTTCTAGTACCATTTTTAGGCCTTGAACAGTTTTATTTATTTCTTCTCCTGTTTAATTGTAGTTTCCTGTATTTCTTTAATTTCTTTAAGGGATTTATTCAATTCTTTCACCTGTTTGATTGTATTTTCCTATTCTAATTTGAGGGATTAATTTTCCTCCTTTAAGGCCTCTTTTTTTATTTTCATAACCTCAGATTTAAAATCATTTCCTTGTGCTTCGGGTGTGGTACTATCTCCAGATCTTGCTATGGTAAGACTGCTGTTTTCTGGTGATGTCAATGGCCCTGTGATTTGTTGCTTGTGTTCTTCTGCTGACCTCTATCCATTTTGATTTTTCTGGTGTTAGCAGGACCAGTTGCCTCTAATGGTTTGGGAGTAGGTAGAGAGTGCTCTAAGGGGAATGATGCTTGGGGCCCCATACTGGCCTCTTTGGGATGACAGACAGACTTAATGTGGATAGGAACCCCAGTATAGTTCACTTCTGCTGACTTTGTCCCAGTTGTGTCTGATAGATTAGGAGTCAGCAGGGAGTGGGCTCTAAGCTCAAAGTTGCTCTGTCCCACGTGGGCCTCCAGGAGCTGATGGGCAACAGGCTGAAGGACCTCTTTGCTTGCTTTCCTCCAGGTGGATCAGGCAGTTCAAGCAGATTATGAGGAGCATGTTGTTACAGGCTCAGCTGCCTCAACACATGGTCAAATGGACACTGCATCCCAAACCCTGTCCTGGAGACAGTATTGGGGTGCAGGGGCTAGAACCCTGTGTTCCCTGCACCTGGTACCCTTCCCTCAGGATGAAGCATGAGTGTCAATGTTTTTAGAGTCTTTTGCTAGGTTACTTACTGTAACTGCAGTCTCTGATCTTCTGATACTCAGGTTCAGTATGCCCTGGCTGCAGCCATCTTGAACTCCAATAATTCTCATTTTATTTTTTGAGATGATACTATAATTACATCATTTATCCTTGTATTTCTTCCCTCTAAAGCCTCCCATATACTTCTCCATACTTTCTTCAAATTCATGGCTTCTTTTTGCATTGATTGTTGTTGTATGCATATATATATATGTATATGTATATATGTATATATATATGTATATTCCATGACTATAGGTTATATTTCTAAATGTAAACTGCTCAATGTGTATAATGTTAGTTGCATATATGTATTTTCAGGACTAACCATTCGGTGTTGAATAATCCCTGGGGAAGATTATTTCTCCTTTTCTCAGCATTCCTTAGTTGCCTTTAGTTTTGTGTAGAGCTGAGACCTCTCTTTTGCAATGATTTTAGACATTCAAAAAGCTTTAAAATTTATTCCCAGAGTGCTTTATGTACCTTTCATTTAGCTTCCCTTGAGATACATTTTGGTGATACCATCATAAAAATTAGCTAAAATAGGACATTAATATTACTCTTAATTAAACTACAGATCTTTTCCAATGTTTGCAACTGTTCTGCTTAGCAATTTTATTTTCTGATAATCAGTCGTTATGTCTCATATTTTGATTATTGTGTCTTCTCTGATGTAAGACATTTCCTTTTTGTCTTTCATAACCTTGAAACTTTGAGAATATTAATTAGTTATCATTCCTCAGTTTTGGTTGACTTGACATGTCCTTATGATTAAGTTAGGACTATGTAGTTCTACCAAGAAATGATGCTATGCTATTTTTTCAATACCTTGTACCAGAGGCATATGAAATTGATACATCTAATTACTAGTGCTGCTATACTATAGCTGATCACTTTGTTGAGATGATTTCAACCAGGTTTCTCCACTATAAAGTTGTCATTTAAAAAGGAACATTTTAACTTCAAAATCATTTTCAAGATCAGCCATAGCAAAGTAGCATTCTCTAAGCATGGATTTGGGGGACAGAAGTGAAAAGATTTGTGTTTATGGCATAACTTTCTTTTTCCTCATCAGGAAAGAGATTTTCTGGTACTGCTTATATTTCTTGTTTGTTATATCTAGGATCAAGGTTAGAACACTTAAAAAAAAACAACAACAATTAGAGGCAGTTATTGAAGGCCCATTTGTTACAGCTATTTATAGCTGTTTCAATGTAATTTTTCAAGGATAACATTTATTTAAACAATAAGTAATTGTTTTCAGAATTCACTAGAGGGAGGTTCAAAATTATGTGATACTGTATTCTGTTCATGATTCCCTCAGTGGATGGGTACCTGCCAGTAAGAGGCCTGAGGAGACCAATCCTATAGCTACTGATAAGAAGACGTGGTTGCCAGCACAGGCAAGCTGGTTTTCTGCCACTCGCATCTGTTTTTCCCTCCTGAGATTCACTGACCATAAAAAAACTAAATAAAGAAAACAACAGTTTTAGGGCTGAGCCAATCCACTCAACAGTAACTTAAAAATTCCAAGTTAATTTATGTTTAAATTAAGAAAACTCATAAAATTCTGTTTGTTCTGGATTTTTTTTTAATTAGAAAATATGGGCCACTGAGACAAAGGGCTTATCCTTTCAGTATGTTTACCTTCCATTTTCCTCTCACAGTAGGAGCTCAGGGGTGTTCATTTCAAAAGAAGGAATATAGTAGTAAAACTCAAGTATATGGAAAATTTTTTCTTTTATACTTGACTTATCCATTTCATTATGGTGTCTTTCTCTCTCTGTGAGTATCTCTGTATGCAGGCATCTCCTAGAGCTGCTTCTAGACTCTTTCCTATACTCTTCATATCAGGGCACTTCAGCCTTAGCTTTTTACTCACAGCAAAGAAGAAAGAGAAATAGCGGTGAGCACCACAGCACAAGCAAGCATATGTAAGGCCAGGGTGTGAATGAGAAAGAGACGGATTTGCTCATCCAGTGGGGAGAGCGGGTAGTGGAATAGGTGGGCAAGTTAAAGCCACTCACGTTCTTCTGCCACTCTGGCCTCAATCAGCTGGCAAGGTTGGGGCTATGCCAACACATGAGCTAAACTTTGGATTTGATATTGGAAACAGGAAACAAATGGGTATGAAAGAACATATGGAATGCAATGGCTAGTGATCCAGCTTCTTTCCTGGATTGTCTTTGTATGCGTTTTTCTTTTCTAGACAGAGAAAGCACAGTGGCTGCAATTTTGTATGAAGAACTAGATGAGAATTGATAGAAGAGCTGACATCATCCAATACAAATTGCTGGAACTCTAGCTAAACACTATTTCAAAAGCACAAGGCATGTGGATAATAGCAAACACATAGACCGCACGGGTCTGATTCACAGCTCTGCTGCTTATTTTCTGGCAGTACCCAGTCTTCTTTTTATCACTTCTTTACTTTCTTCATTAATAATGTGGGGTGTAATAGTTACTACCTGATTGAGTTACTATACACAATATACTTGTAATTTTATACACTGGCATAAAGAGTATAAAGCTACCCACTCACCCATCTTACTTGGTTCAAGATCTTCCCTTTTGAGCACTTGGTATTTGTTTTCTTATGCAATTAAGACTAGTTGGGACACCTCCTGCCCCTAGAATGTGTCTTGATCTAAGGAAACTCCAAACAGATACAACTCTTGTTTGACATTGACAAGATGCTGGGATAATATGAAGTGGGAAGACAGATGTCAGGGTACTCAACATTCTCTTCATGTTAGAACAGCTGCCTCTGATTCTATGTGTGATTAAATAATAACACACTTGTTTCATTTTCATTTCATAACTTTACAAGGAAAGTTTGGATGAGGCCCATATGAGCCATAATTACAGGGATGCTATGATAAATGCTATTTATCGAGTTTTCAGAGAGACTTTTATCTATCAGTGTCTCACCACACCATTATTACTCTTCCCATTTTATGGAGGAGTAAACTAAGTCATAGGCAAGCAATGCCATCTAGGTTTTCATAATTAATCTGACAGAATGAAATCTTAAACTGAGCTCTATTGTGCTCCTACTTTTTATCAAGTGGAATTGATTAATGTCTAATCTTTTGAGAAGCTGAATGAGGAGTTTTCTCTTCCCTTACCAGCTCCAGAGGTTGCGGTGGTCTCCTCAGCAGAAAGAAATACTTTCTACTATTTGTTAGAACTGAACATGACTATATCATGTATACTGCTTAGAAAAAGATTTGGTACGTTGTGAGTGTCTAGCTGTCTTGGGTTATCACTGAAGAATAATTTCAGACTAATTTTGAAAACACTGCCCTCCTGGGTAGGCAGGTATCTATTGCCCATTGTTGCTCTAGTAAAACTGTCTGTTTGGCATTTGCGTGCAAAGCATTGTAGGCCAAGGTTTTCCAAATGGCTTGTTACATGCACAGTTGTGGTCTGTGCTTGAAGCATTTGCTTTCCTCTCCCTAGTCCTGACGCTGACATGGTGTAGGAACCAGGAATCCAAAAACATTAACAAATATGTTCCAAGGTCATAAGGCACTGTAAGCAGTGTGCTTGCCCCACTCTACTGAAGGGGCTACTTGTCCTCCTAGTCTTCAGCCTCCTCCTTCTTTTCTTCCTTGACTGTTTTCATCATTACTCTTCTTTTTCTCTACTTTCTTTTCATAACACCCCTTCCCTTTTTTTAAAAAAACATTTTCTTCCATTTCAGATAGACAGACTGCATCTTCAGGTTAGTATTCACTATTAGGCTAACTCAATTGTCAATATAAATATCAGTTTAGAGAAAATGCCACTGAACATAGAGAAAAAACAGAATTATTCCTCAAAGAAAAAAGTTATACACCTATAATCCCCCGTAGCCAGTTAGGAAGATGGTCATAAAGTAATAGGAAGCATTTGCTCATGTACCACTTCAGTCTCTGTCTCTTTTACAAGCTCATGATGATTTCTGGAGTTTGTCAATGTTGGACCCATGTTTGGCATCTGGATGGTAAGATGAATTCTTCCCTATGAAGAATAGACACAGCTAGACATAGGGTAGTGCTGGAGCCCGCCAGCAGAGCAGAACGGGGTTCTGAGTCGGGAGTGAGGATTGAAATTAATAATGTACACTACACATATTATGTTCTGAGAGGCTTCTGGCTGCTTGCTCGTGGCTCCAATGAGCCCTATAGTGTCAATACGCTCTGCATCCGAAAAGTCACTAGGCCAGCCAGCTTTGTTTACTTATACAGTTTACACAAAGGGTTAATTTTTACAAGGAAGTGAGGCAGAGTTGAGATTTCTCTCCCACCTGCTGTCACTAAACAAAAGGCCAATGGACTTGCAAATCCTTCCCTGTCTCCAAGGGAAGGCCTGGAAAAAAACCTGTCTTCCTGTGCTGAGACTAGCATTTCAAATAGCAGCCAAAAGCAGCTATGACCGGGGCCCATGACAGGGTAGGCATGCTTAGAGTTCAACAGAAACTTTATGCAGCCATCAACTTATATTTGCCTGTTTAAAATCAGCTCTATTCACGATAAACTTGTTTCTCAGATTTCTGGCAAGTCAATAGACCACTTAAGAGTAAGAGAACACTCCTCCTTTGCTGGTGGGAATGTAAACTTGTAAAACCACTTTGGAAATCAATCAGGTACTTTCTCAGACAATTAGGAATAGTACTATGTCAAGATCCAGCTATATAGCTTCTAGGTATATATCCAAAAGATGTTCAAATTCACAACAAGGACATTTTTTCAACCATGTTCATAGCATCTTTATTCGTAATAGCCAGAATCTGGAAACAACCCAGATGTCCCTCAGTAGAGGAATGGATACAGAAATTGTGGTACATTTACACAATGAAATACTACTCAGAAATTTAAAACAAGGATATCACGAAATTTGCAGGCAAATGGTGGGATCTAGAAAAGGTCATTCTGAGTGAGGTATCCCAGAAACAGAAAGACACACACACATGGTATATACTCACTTATAGGTGGATATTAGACAAATAATATGGGATAATCATACTAAAATCTGTACACCTAAAGAAGCTAATCAAGAAGGAGGACCCTGGGTAAAACGATCAATTCTCATTCAGAAAGGCAAGCAGGATGGACACTGGAAGAGAGAGAAAACAAGGAACAGGACACGAGCCTACCACAGAGAACCTCTGACAGACATTACACAGCAAGGTATCAAAGCAGAGGCTGAGACTCATAGCCAAACTTTGGGCACAGTGCAGGGAATCTTATGAAAAAAGGGGGAGAAAAACCTGGAGGGGACAGGATCTCCACAACAAGAGAAAAAAATCTGGGCTCAGGGATCATTTCTGAGACTGATACTCCAACCAAGGACCATTCATGGAGATAACATAGAACTCCTGCAGAGATGTAGCCCATGGCAGGTCAGTGTCTAAGTGGGTTTCCTAGTATTGGGAACAGGGACAATGTTCATGTCTGTGACATGAACTCAGTGATCACCTCCTCCTGAGGGGGATGCAGCCATACCAGGTTACAGAGAAAGACAATACAGCCACTCCTGATGAGACTTGATAGACTAGGATCAGAAGGAAGGGAAGAGGACCTCCCCTATCAGTGGACTGGGGGAGGGGAATGGGAGAAGAGTCAGGGAGGGTGGGGTTGGTAGGGAATGAGGGAGGAGGCTACAGTTAGGATACAAAGTGAATAAACTGTAACTAATTAAAATTAATCAATTAATTAATTAATTAAAATAAAGAGTAAGAGAAGAGGGAGGTGATCAAAGAGCAGGCAACTGAGTTCATGACAATGACTGTTCCTGTTCCCCTTACTAGCGAACTCACATGGACACTGAGCTCCCATGGGCTACATCTGAGCAGGGGGTCATTGGTTGATTCATCAGTCTCGGAAGGCCCCCCTGGGCCCAGACTTTTTGGCTCTGTTGGTCTCCTTGTGGAACTCCTGTTCTCTTCAAGTCTCTCTGTCTCCCCCTCCTTCTATAAGATACCCTGCAAAATGCTCAAAGTTTGGCTATGAGTCTCAGCATCTGCTTCAATACCCTGTAGAGTCTTTCAGAGGCCCTCTGTGGAAGGTTTCTGTCTTATTCCCTGTCTTTTCCTACTTCCTATGTCTCTCCTATTTGCCCTTCTGAATGAGGATTAAGCATCTTTCCTAAGGTCCTCCTTGTTGTTTAGATTCTGAAATAGGATCCAGACAATCCTGATGAGACTTGATATGCTAGGGTCAGATAGTAGGGGCGGAGAACCCCCCTATCAGTGGACCTGGAGAAGGACATGGTGGTGGGGTGGGAGGAAGGGAGAGTGAGACTGGAAGGAGATGAGGAAGGGGTTACAGCCAGGATACAAAGTAAAGAAATTGTAATAATAATAGTGAAAAAAATTAAAAAGAAGGCCATGCTATTCACACAACACACACATACATACACATTAGGAAAGGAAGGCTGTGGTTTAGATGAGACAGACCTTAGCTGTGCGGGGTGAGGGGCTCTGCTGAGAGATAACCGGCTGTCCAGTCTCCTGCCTGGAGGAAGGCAGGCTACTAGGGCAGGACTAAAACCCCAAGGGACTCATCAACTGGTGTGCCCTATTTAGTTCTACAGAACAGTAGAAACCTACAGCCTTGAAAGAGCCTGGTGTTCCTGAGTAATCTCTGCTTTACTCTCTGGAGAAGAAACTCTCTCACACAAGGTTACTAGACTGACATTTCCTGGCAGTAGAAGGCAATGAAATGAGTGGGGAAGAATCTTTCTGAAATTGACTTTGAAGCCATCCTTCTATTTAGTACCACTTCTCCTTCTAACTCCTAGAACTGTTGGTGCTTAATAACTGTTAAGTTTGGGGAATTCTGAGATATAGACATGGCTTTCCCTGCTGCAGTTTTAATTCTCAAATTGCTTGGACCTGAGAATTTAATTTTGCTTTTCTTCATTAATAATCTTGTTGCTACTCTTTCCTCTACTGTTATTGCTATTTATAAATGTACATCTCTAAAAATTCCATTCTGGTAGGTTTTGAGGGAGTAAAATGCTTAGCCAATGAACTCTAACTGAATATATGGAAGCCAAATAGTCTCAGGGGCTACAATATTTCATTAATTAAGTTATAAGAGCACCCATACAATGAAGTACTGCAACCATGGAGACTTATGCCAATGAATGTTGTCATGAAATATTCTGACATAGTATATGAAAATGATAGTTGGTAGTACTAATATTTACTCCTCATATGGATCTTTCATTGATTTAATTTTACAAAAATATTCAAGGGAGCTACTGTTATAATCCATTTTTATATAGGAAAACTGGAATCCAGAGAGATTTAAGTAATTGTCTAAGATTAAAATATCTTTAGTCCAGATTTGAGAACACTGCTATCTTGGATTTCCATTTGTTGCTATGGGCCATCGCTGGAGGGAAGTCAGGAGTTGGAGGTCACAGTGCATCTGCAATCAAGTTCCAGAGAGAAAAGAGTTAAGATGTGTGTGCTTATGGCTCACTTTCCCCACTCTCACACAGTTCAGAACCCTCTGCTTAGTGAAGGGTGCTGCCAACAGTTTGTGAATCTCCCCACTTTGCAATAATGACTGTCACCCCATCTAGACATGACCAGAGGCAAATCCAATATAAGACATTCTTCATTGCAAACACAGTGATTCTACATTCCTTCAAGTTGGCATTTACAATTAACCACCTCAATTAACAATCTGTTCTTAACAATTAACAACAGGCATCAATGCGTTTTGTTTATTAGCAGGATCATGCTAAACGACAGAATAGTGACAAGGTGCCAACCTAGAGTGGCCTCTGCAGCTCCTCTTCTCTTTGTGAACAATATGATGTCTAATAGCTGAGGCAGATGAGAAATTTGACAGGGCTGAGAGGCCTAAGGCAAAAGTGCACAGGCTTGATTTCCTGCTTCCCAGAAGCAGCTTATTCTACTGTGTAAAGTAATGAACGTACAACTCAGCAGTCCTGATATCTGGGCTTTTGTTTAGGTTCTGAACCAGAACTTTTTTTGTAACAAACTTATACGATTTATTTCATTCTGTTCCTGAATTGTGGGTATTTTCCATTTATGTACACTTAGTGATTCCCAAAGCAGGTCTGCTGAGATCTGTGTTCAGAGATAATGAGCAAAGTTTTCAATATATGGTTCAGTTTCTACATGGAAAAAGGGAAGGTATTTGTGTAACTTGCAGGGAATTCTTTGCCATTCCAAGGAAATCCTTGGATACATACATAAATCCCTATATACCTTTGGGATGTGTGATGAGTACTAGACACTGCTTGCAGTACCATGGTTCCTGTGGTCTGTTCTCCTTGGACATAATCTTCATAAGAATAATAAGAAACATATACAAAAGACAACACAAAAAGAAAATTCTTCCTTTAAAAAAGCCTGCCTTAGCCATTGGTCCCTAATGGAGCATCTATTCAGGCTTCTGGTAGCAAATTCAAAACATGAATAGTGAAGTAGTGGAGGTTTAACACCTAAAGGCTACCTTACCGCTTATTCAAAGGAAGGAATATCCTCATTACCCAGATACTAAGTGGGTTCCCTGGGACTGCTCTCTGTATCCTCAGGTGCTATGAGCATTAGTAGTGCTGGAAATTGAATTATTCTCCTAATGATCTGTGCCTTTGCTAACCTGTGTATCTTCTTTTTGACTTTCACTCTTCTTTCATTTCTTGCTTTCAAATTTGGTATCATCCTATAAATTTTCATTGCCTCATCATATTTAACATTTCCCAGCTTTCTTTAGGTTTCCTTTTCCATGTTTATTCTGAGCAATAAGCACTAGTCCTTTTACTATGTGGAATCCTGAGGACACAATTGTAGTGTGTCATGGGTAAGGGAAGGAAGGTAGTTGGCCAACTACTTGGTATGGCAAAATCATTTCTAAGTGTTCAAGAAAACATCAAGTTTCCATTATTATAAAAAATGTCTCCTTGGTTTATATGAGAAGCCATCTGCCAGTTGTTAACATTACTTGACTTTTTATGACACAAGAACTATTTGCTGATGAGCCTTTGTTTTATCACAAACCACCCTGCAATTTATCTGGCCTTGAAATCTTGAATGACCTTAGCCGTAGAGGTTCTGTGATTTTTCTTTTTCTTTTCTTTTCTTTCTTTCTTTTTTTTTTACTTTCTTCTGTGTTTTCAGACAGGAGTGGCTGAATAGGCCCCGCTCATTTGTCGTGTGGAAAGATGACATTTTGAGATATTATCCAGGGTTCCCCAGGCTCCTCTTCTGTTCAGCCAGCAGCAGGCAATACTTCAGATGCAGGCTTTATTCCAGGAACACAAAAAGAAAATAAGCAGTCAATGCTCAGCCTTTGAATCTCTAAAAATAAAATTTATACCTCACTACAGACACACAATCTACAAAGTCAAGGATATTGATATTCAAGAAACATTTTTTGCTACAAAAGGCCAAGTCCCAAAGGAAACCAGGCATAAAGTTTATGTGATAAACAACATAATGTAAAGAGGATAGATGGAGAAGGAGATTGTTGTATCCTAGAGACAGAGCAGAGGTCGCCTAGGCCAGGAAGAAGAGTGATATTGAAGAAAAGCAGCCCAACTGAGATAGTGTGCAATCGCAGCTCTTGTCTTCATCAGACCGATGTCGTCAACAGCTGGGTATAAGGCTGAGCTTCCTGTCATTTAGAGGACTCAGAATGAAAAGATTCTATGTAAGTAGCAACCAGAAAATCGCAAGTACTGGTCATTTAGAGGAGCTATACAATTAATTTAATAATCATTCTTTTAGCATGCTGGCTCAATAGATCTAAAAAGCAGAGCTAACTCTGGTTTCTCATTTGAGATTGCATAAAAACAGTCAGTTTTGCTTATGTGCTCCACAGCACACTGAGAAGGGAGAAATGAAATAAAATGAACCTAGTCATAAGAAAGTAGGAGCCCTCTTGACTCTCTATCAGTTAGTAAGGTGATAGTTGAAATGTGCCTTACTGACTGGAACTAGGGAATGGCAAAGAGATCAACAGAGTACTCAAACCCAAGTTAGAACCCCAGGAAGCAGCAAAAATACTATGCCCAAGGGCTAATTTCAAAATAGTAGGAAAGATAATTTAAAAAGTAACTGATGAAAGACAAAGACATTCTTGATGACTCTCATGCATATAAACATGCTCTCACATGTGTGTGCATGCACATACACACAAACAATGCATATATCACATACACACCTGAACATTCACCCAAACACACATGCACATACACATGTATACATACATCTACGAGTGTACATGCACTCTCACATGCACATACAAATGGGCACTAATGCATAGATGCATAAACTATATGTATATATATATACACATGCATATCCACTAATACATACATTCATACATATATATATATATATATATATATATATATATAGAGAGAGAGAGAGAGAGAGAGAGAGAGAGACTATGACACTCTTTTAAAATTGTAATTCTGCTTGACAAGGAAGTAGAAAAATGAAAAAATTCATTTTCTTAGTCTGAAAATAAAATGACAGCAATAATTTGATTGAATTTACTTGGACAAACTTGATCAAGTTTGTCATTTTTAAGGGAAAATATGGAATTAAGACAAAACGGTATGTTTGTTTATAGAAAGCTAAAGCCCTATTTTTTAAACCACTGCTTCTTCCTCAGACGTGTTTTTGTAGGTGGTTGCACACTAAGGTGCTCTGCATTTGATATTCTAATTGATATTAATTACTCATATTAATATACTCATGGCTCATATATTGTTTGTACCCTTTCTCATACCTTTGAAAAAATTTGCAACAAGGAGTTGCTCTATCATAACAGCTCTGTCCCACACCAAATCCAAAGGGCAGAGAGTTCATTTTGAATGGCTCCTCTATATATAAAGAAAAAAAAGAATAAAACCAAAGATATTCTGGCTGAGCAAAGACAAGGGACCAGAAGCTTCCTCAGTCACCTGTGTAAAGTAGCATTATGAGATTGAAGTGTCTTAACTAAAAAATTTCATTTTGAAATTACTGCTCTCCTCATTGCTATACTGAGCATATCTCAGAAACATATATTGACCTACATGTGAAGGATATAAATTTTAAATTTCTAAGTCTTGACTCAAAGTGAAACAAAAATTTCACATAGAGGTCTCTAAGAGTGGCCCTTGGAGTTTGATGCTCTCCAACTCTTTGTTCTACTGAATTTAAAAAGGGATTTGAGAGCGAATAAGCAAATGTTTTGCTTAGGCACATGAACACTGCCTGACCAGATCTAAAGAACAGTTGGCTTTGTTTTATTTATTCATCCATTCACTCATTTATTTATGCACTCACCACCAAATATTTAATAAATATCTAGCACTAGGTTGGCCATTGTGGGGACAGTCTACCTGCCTTTTTTAAAACATATTCTTTAGTTAGGATAGAACTAAACACAAACTGTTCTCTCACCAACTCCCCCCCCCACCCCCCGCAAAAAAGTCAATGAAATGAAATGAATGATTCCTAAGGATATTCTGCTATACTTATAGATCAGTGCCAAGCAGCTGATGGGAACAAATGCAGAGAGCCACAGCCAAACATTAGGCAGAGCTTGGGGAACGTTGCAGAAGAGGGAGAGGAAGGATTGTAGAAGCTAGAGGGGCTGAGGACACCAGGAGAACATGACCCACAGACTCAATTAAGCAGGGATCATAGGGGTTTGTGGAGACTGATGTGGTTACCATGAAGTATGCATAGATCTTTGCTAAGGCCTCTGCATACATGTTGTGATTGTTTAGCTTAGGGTCCTTGTTGGACTCTAACAGTGGGAGTGAGAGTGTCTCTGACTCTTTTGCCTGCTCTTGGGACCCTTTACCTCCTACTGGGTTGTCTCACCAAGGCTTGGTATGAGGGTTTATGCCCTCATCATCTCATGTCTTGTTCAGTTGATATCACTGGGGGTGGGGGTTATTCTTTTCTGAAGGGGAACAGAGGAGCAGTAGATATGGGGGAGAGCCAGACTGGGAAGAGGAGAGAGAGGAGAGGCTGTGGTCAGGATGTATTATATGAGAGAAGAATAAAGAAAAAATTAAGCTGGATAGGACTATTGATTGCTCTTCTCCCTTGGATTCCTGCATATACTATGTGTGTGTGTACACATACATATTTATATCACTTCTTAACTTCCCTTTCTTCCATGCACCTTCTCCCATACCCCTCCTATCCTCTTAAATTGGTGGCCTCTTTTTCTTTGATTATGTTTGCTATACAACACACACACAAGTATATATATGTACAAAATGCTATGCTCAGTTTTGTTGTTTGAGTCTATATGATTTCGGAGCTGACCACTTCATATTGTACAACTAAACTGGGAGCTCAACCCTGGAAGAGACTAATTATTTTAGCAGTTACTAGTTGCTTGTAGTTCTTTGTCTAAAAGTGGGATTCCTAGAGATTGTTCTTTCTTGCATGTTAGAATGTCAATTGATTCTATAATTATTCAGGTCTTGTTCATGCCACCATTTCTAGGAGACACAGTCTCATGGCAGACTTCCTGGTAGTCTAGTTCTTATAATCTTTCTGCCCCCTTTTTCATGATGTCCCCTGAGTCAGAGATTCAGGAGCTGTGATATAAATTTGAGGCTGAGCTCCCCCATGATCCATTGATCTCTGCATTGTGTCTAGTTGTGGGTCTCTGTGATAGAACAGCCTTTATGTAGGACAGCCTTGCTGTAAAGAGAAGCTTCTGTGATGAGGAGTGAGGGCGATAGTTACGTGTGAGTGAAAGAATATGTTTTAGAATGTTGTTAGGAATTATGCTGGAAGTGGCAGTGGTAGCTTCTCTTCTAAAATCCATCCTTCCTCTAGTCCCAGGTAGTTAATGGGTTTCTAATACCAGGTATAATTTCTCTCTGTTGAATTAGATAGCTGTTGGTTACTACCAACATGTGAGTGCCACTATTGCACCTTTTACAATATTTTGATTATTGTTCTGATTGGTGTATAGTTGTCACAGGTGGATAATACTATTGATTGTTCTTCTCTCTTGGCTTCCTGCATAGTACTTTCTAGTAATATGGAAGCCAAACCAAGGAAGGAGACTTGCAGATTAGATCCAGCTCAAATCATTGTGCAATGTGGATCTGTGTGTAGCTTAAACAAAGTTATGCCCACTTGGGTTGACAGTGCTTCTCATGAGCTATATGTATCTAATAAAACCCCAGTATTGGGCACAAGAAACCTCTATTTGGATTGTTCGTCAGGATATTTCAAATGATTGATTATTAAATACTAAAATATATGATTTCTATATTTATATAATGAATTTTAGTAATTTTCACCTCCCATTCACCTTTTCATGTTTTATTTTTATCCCTGAAGCTCTGCTCGACAAGTCCCCTTTCTGTTTTCTTAATTGGACTTGTTAACAGAAGAGGTTTAGTCAAAAAGACCAAAGCCCATGTCATCGTCAGACTCCTCAGATTCTTCCTTCTTTGTTTCCACTTTCTTCTCTTCAGCTGGGACAGCAGTGACAGCTGGAGCAGGACTTCCTGCTGACTGCTGATGTAACCCCAGCTACAGGAGCTGGCCCACCAGCCCCTACATTGCAGATGAGGCTCCGAATGTTGCCATCAGCCAGAGCCTTTGCAAACAAGCTAGGCCAGAAAGGTTCAAAGCTGACATTGACTGCTCTAATGAGGGCATTGATGTTATCCTCCATAACTGTCACTTCATCTTATGAAGTGTGAGGGTGGAGTAGATGCAGACTGAGGTGGTTGTTGCGGACCACATAATGCTAGTCACTGGATGAAGTGAGGGCCTCACCCCAATGACACCTTAGCTCAGAAGGACTGAGCACCTTGGCAGAAGTTGAGGAAAAGCTCATGTCTTCTTTTTGTGTTTAATCCACTGAGTTGTACTAGAGCTTGAATGGGAGGTTATTTACTGGAACAAAGGCAACTTCTCAGTGGCTACACCACTGAAGAAAATGACACTCCTCCTTCAACAACTGTTAATTTCCAGAAGTCTTGTGAAGGTGCATTTGATAAGCACAACTCCTATCCATGACAAAATGAAAGGCCCAATCTTGTGTAAGCCTTGTGCAGATAATCACAGTGGCTGTGTGGTTTCATAAGCTCCTCTTCTATGCATGATAAAAGGTTGAAGAGTTCAACCTTGTGTAAACCTTGTGCACATAACCACACCCACAGTGAAATCTTGAATGCAATAGCCATATTGTGACCAGATGATACCTTATTTTACTGCACATCTCCCATCCTCTGGCTCTTACATTCATTCTGTCTTATGTTCTGCAATGTTCCATGAGCTTTGGAGAGGATAATGTAGCTGTCCTCTTTAGAACTCAGCACTCTTTCATCATTTATTTGGGTCAGTTACAGATTTCAGCATTAACAGCTACCTTCTATAGTAAGTAGCTTTTCTGGGGTCAGCACTAATGTATGGGTAGCAAATCAATAGCAGTAGGTTCCATGATAGGTCCAAAGACTTTCCAGGTCACAGGCTTTTGTTTTGGAGCAGGCCTCAAAACCAGTCAAACTCACATGGTCCCTCACATGCCCTGATGGTTCTGTTGCCTTTTGTATGTTTGTGTCAGTGCAGTACAGAGACTCTTGAAGCTGTTAGTGGATTTAGTCCCTTTCTGGAATAGAGTTCTTGGTGAATCAGCCATTCCCTTTGTGGGATTAAAATACTGGAATTCAGCATCTAGAACTTTCCTAGGTTTTTCATATTCATACAAGGAATGAATTTGCTCTTATATGTGAGCCAAGAACTCACATACTAATATGAAAGTCAGGTAAGCAGGGATCTTGAAAGAATTTTTGATTATTACCTACTTTGATCAAGTGCATTTAAAGCCCAGGGCCAGATGGTTTCCGCACAGAATACTACCAGACTCTGAAAGAAGAGCTAACAACAATTCTCTTCAAACTATTCCACAAAATAGAAATAGAAAGAACATAACCAAACTCATTCTATGAAGCCATAGTCACCTTGATACATAAACCTCACAAAGACCCTACAAAGAAAGAGAATTTCAGGCCAATCTCCCTTATAAACATTGATGCAAAAATATTCAACAAAATACTCACAAACCGAATCCAAGAACACACAAAAAATATCATCCACTATGACCAAGTAGGCTTCATCCCAGATATCCAGGGGTGATTCAATATACGGAAATCCTCAATGTAATCCAGCATAGAAACAAAAACACATGATCATCTCTTATGATGCTGAAAAAGCATTTGATAAAGCCATTTAAAAACAAAGCCATTCCTTTACTGAAGCCTATACTCTTATGCTAAATGGTGAAGAAAAACAATATCTTTACTTTGAATCAAGTTATGCATAGTTATATAATTACTACCCCAGGCTTGTGAGGAGAAACAGCTGTTCTCTGCCTTCCACAAGGACCCCATTTCTAGTTCCTTCAAATCATCTTCCTTCTTTCTTGGCTTTCAGTGTGTCATCTCTACAACTCTAACTTGTTATTTTCCACTCATTGTCACTTTCCGTTTTCGTCACTGTGTAGCCTAAAGGCATTTATGTCTTTGCAAACCCCATCATACCTTGCTTAATCCCCCTGTTTATGTTGTAGTTCATTTTGGATACATATTAACCTTGTGGATGATTACGTATTATTTCATATTCGTGTTTTTAAAGTCTCTAAGTTTCAGATATATAATATTAATAGCTGTTCAATAATGAGTCAGAGTAAGTTGAAGGAATTTCATATTATGATAATTGTCTTTTAGTGATAGAGTATGTGCAAGGCTCTTTTCAGCATTGAAAAAACCTCTTCAGAAGTCCACTGTTTCTACATCTTCACATAATGGCATTCCATGCATTCACCAAAACCTGATCTCTCTCTTCTCATCCAGTTCTAATCTTTTCCAGCAGCATGCAAACACATGTATCACTTGAGAAACATGTTTAATGCCTATGTGACTTCTATGTAATTCAATAGTGCAGCTGTATGGAAAGCAATGGCCGCTCTTACACATTGTTGTACATTACCAATCACTTCCACACTGCTTCTAACAATTTAACTTTCTGTGCACCACTATCAAGTTCTTGGTACATGAAGACGCAGAAAAAGTGAGAAATTTTGTGCTTTGAAATGTTGTTATAAAAATTCAAAGCAGCTAAGAAGTCAAGCATCTATCTTATCCTAAAGAGGAAAATATGGTTTGTTTAATAGGAAGACTCCACAGATGAAAAAAAAAAGCCTTCAGGTTAAAATAAGACTCTCAAAGGTATGTTTCTGAGTATTTTTTAATTTTAATTTTTGTTTATTTATGGTACATTCCAGTCATAGCCCCTTCCCTCCTCTCTTCCTGTTCCCACCCTTCTCCCTGTTTCCCTATCCTCCATTTCCTGCTCCTCAGAAAGGGGAGCCCCCCACCCACCTACCCACCTCAGCATATCAAGTTGCATCAGGACTGAGCACATTCTCTTTCCCTTGTGGCCTGGCAAGGTAGCTCCACCAACAGAAAGTGATAAAAACGAGGCAACAGAGTCCATGTCAGACTCAGCTCCTATTCCACTTGCTAGGCCACCAATATGAGGACAGAGCTGCCCATTGGCTACATGTGTGTAGGGGGCCTAGGTCCAGCCCATGCATGGTCCTCAGTTGGGTGCTTCAGTCGCTTCAGTCTCGACAGGTCCCCCTGGACCCGCTAAGTTGGCTTTGTTGGTCTTTCCCCCCACTCACCCAGAAGACTCCCTGTGCTCCACCCAATGTGTGGTTGTCCATCTTACAAGTTTCCATCAGCTGCTGGGTGGGGCCACTCAGAAGACAGCTATGTTAGGCTCACATCTGCAGGCGCAACAGAGTGTCATTAATCACGTCAGGGTTGGCTGTCTCCTACAGGACATGTCTCAGGTTGGGCCCGTCATTGGACCAACATTCCCTCAATCTCTGCTTTATTTTTGTTTCTGTACATCTTGTAGGCAGAGTAAATTTTTGGTCAAAGTTTTTGTGGATGGGTTGGTGTTTCCCTCCCTCCACTAAGAATCATGTTTAGTTAGAGCGTGTCCTCTTCAGTCTCCATGACCTCTGATACTAGGAGTCTCAGCTAGGGTCAGCCTCATATCCTCCCAGGAGCTTACCCTGTACTAGGTCTCCAGGTTGTCACAGAGAAATCCTGCCCAAAGTTTTTCTTCTCTCAGCCAACCTTATTCTTCCTGCCTCAGCTCTCCCCAGGTTTGATACAGACCATCATTTCCCTACAAGCTCGCTCTTTTACACTGTCCCCTCTCTTCAACCACTCATTTGTCTAAGTTTTAAACATAGCATAAATAGCAAATAAAAATATGTCAGTTGAGAGCTTATATGTGTAGTTGAGTGCTAGTGTGCTTGTTTACATGTCTGAGATCCTGGCACTTGAAAAATGTCCAATTTTTCCTACTAATTTTCAACATTATATGCATATGCTAATCCAATTTTAATTCTACTAACATGGACTCAAGGAAGTGTGTATGCTGTAAGATAATTCCTCTATGAGATTATTTTCCTTATTCATTTTATGTTGCTTACATGTTTAACTTATTGGTGTGAGGTGACATATAATATAATGCTTGTAGAGAAGAATATAAATAAAGTAAGGTACATTTTAAAGGAATAAAATTTCTTTGTTAAGAGACTGTTACAACATAAAATTTAAAATGTGAGTTGTGGACAGCCATAGGAGGTCATCCTCTGGAAGGTGTGGCTTGCTTTCAGTGGCCATGTTCAGCTGAACCAGCATGTGGTAATTATTCCAAAGTGTGTGGCTAGGATTCATAGGCTCTTTCAAGTCACTAGGCTTAATTAATTGCTTTTGTGCATTGATCTTAATAAGAGAAATGCTTAACTAGTATATCTTTCCTCACACTGGAGCCACTCAAGCCACACAATTCAGTTTTTTTGTCCAGATGACATCAGCCACAAAGAACTAAGCAAATAAAAAATTGCCATGCTGGTGTTGGGTAGCACTAAAGCAGCAAAGGTTTTGATCTGGATCATCTGGACATTGTCTTCAAAATTTCTCTCTAACGTAAATTCACAGAAATGATTTTGGCTTTCTTTAATTTTCCATTTTTTTCAACAGTAAGTTAAGACAAGGTGTTGGAGCTGGTGCAACCAGCCATCTCTATGGTGCCCTCAAAAATACTAGGCCCCTACTGTGTTGCAGATATGTCCTGTAAGTTCCTTTGTTAATCTTGATAACATTCATATGATAGAGACATTATCAGACCCATATAAGAGATGAGAAAACCAAAGCCAGAGAAGTTAAAAATCCCTGTCTGAGATCTGAGACGAGTAAGGTCTTTAGACTTGATTGGAACCTAATTCCAGAGTAAATAACTCTTTAAAAATATGTGTTGGTATTGATTTTAAATAGTCTTAGCAGTATGGTTATATATTTCAGTTCAGCCATCTGACTGTACCATAATCCTTATTATTAAAATAATCTGTGGATTGTTTTTCTCTTAAAATTATTGTATTTCTCAAGTATTCTGCCGATAACAATTCAAATTATTTTAGGTCATCCATTGACCCAGAATTAATACTGAGTTGCAAAGAGAGAAGTAGTGACTTCTGTATCCTCTCAATGACCATCAGCGAGAATCACTGGAGCTAGGATGCTTTTAAAATTGCTGCTAAACTCTTTGCCAATTAAACAAAGCAGGCATTTGGCTCAAAGCCATTTTGGAAAGCAACAAAGCATTTACTCTATTGGTTTCTTCTATTTATGACAATTGATGCGAATTTTTCACTGTGGTAGTGATATAAATTTTATTTCTAAATTGATTTAGGATAAAGTGAATTAAAATACATGAATTTTAAGAGAATAATAAAGTTACATGATAATAATACTCAGTGAATAATAGTAATAATAGCAAGAAAGTCAACCCTGAAGACGAATGACTTGAAATACCACTACCAAGGAGCAGGAATGTCTTGAGCTGTGTACCCTGCACCTCTATTGGACACAATCAAGCTCAGATCATTTGCAAGAAAGGGGTATTGAAAAACAGTATTTTATAGATGAGAGGTTGTGAACTAAGATTATTCATATAAGCCTCATTTTCAGTAATTAGATGTTATCATAAATAAACAGAATGACCAAGAAGTGATTTTCATTCCAGGAAAACTATAAATAACCTTTGGAAACAAATGAAGAAAGTTGTTAATTATAACAAGACAAGGGTAATAAATGTAGGTTCCAGTAACCAGGAGTCTCATTTGAGGAGATCAAACCAGTGTAAGCGCGTAATGCATCCATGACTTCATTGCAACATCCTGGGGATGCCTTTCTCCTTAGTAAGCAGACAGCAGCTAAAAACCTATCTTTTCTAACACTGAGAATCCACACAGCACACAAAACAAAAGTACAAGAAAAATACAACCTTGGAGCTAGCATACCATTATCCATCTTCTCATATCGTTCACAAGCTGACACTCCTAAGATGAACAGTTCTTTGTGGGTGGAGTTTTGTCTGCTATGGAAACATGTAATAAGCAACCCTCATTTACTTGCCTGACTGAATTAATGAAACTCACTATCTAAGCTCCTGAAAATTATTCCACAAATAAATCCCTCCATGTGGTTTCTCACTCTTTCTTACTCTCTAGTCTACACTGTGTTTTAGCAGTACCTCCATGCATCTGGGTTGTCACAGTGAAAATTAACAAAGCAGTTAAGACTGCTGGCACCCCGACACCATCAGGAAATTCATCCAGTGTCTTCACTGTGCCAAAATGACCTGGGTGTGGTCAAGTTTTCAAACACTTACTGTTACTTTTGTTATTTTTTTCTAACCAGATTTTGGCAACTTGTCATTAAATATTAGGAGCTCTAGAGGGACAGGAGAGCACTCTCCTATGAAGCAACAAATATGTCTGAGCTTAATTCATGGACATCATCAGGCCCATATCATCTACGGAGAATAATTTTTTTTTTTACATTAGAGCCATGATTTCTAGATCCATGACCTCTGACAAAGGAGAGTGCTTTAATAGTATCTACATCTCAGTGTTTTAAAACACATTCATTCTTCAGTTCGTGTCCACTCCTCTGCCAGGTTACTTCCTAACTTGGGAACTATTTCTCTGAAACATTTGGCTTCTCACACAATTGAGTGGTGGTGGAGTTTAATGGACCAATCTCCATACTTCTGCTAACACATTTCATTTTGGCATGGCAAACTTGCATGAGTGGTTGACTCTTATTAAGATAAAAATCCACCTCCTCTATAAAGGTGCCATATTTCTTGTCGTTGGTTAGTTTAGTTTAAAATGGAATGATTCCCAATCCTTTCTAGATGGTGAATCCTGATGATTGTGATGGACCTGTCACATGTCAAATGGGCTTCACACAACACTGAAGAAAAAACAAGAACACTTCAGATAACTCAATGTCCTGCAGGCTTTGCCTTTTGCCTTCCTGTATTCTAATCTTATCTCACACTGTCTCACCTCGCTCCGAATCCCCAGCAAATTCAGCCCCCTTTCACTAGTGCTGGGATGCCCTTGTCAGATGCTCTTCCCAGCTCTCTTCTTGTGTGCTCCTCATCCAGCTGAAATATCATCTCACAGTTGCCTCTTTGGATCAAATCATTTAGGTTCAACTTCCCCTGCATATGAGCCTGGTGTTACATATTTCATTCTTCATGGCATTGGCCATAACATAAAACCATTTATGTTACTTTTTTCTTATTTCTTGTGTTCTCTTTTCATACTTGGAGATCTGTGTTGGCAATTCCCTAGGTCTTGTTAGAGGCCATTGCACTTGCAGTTAATAACACAGCAGGACATCAGTACATGCTAGTGAAATAAAAGGAGTTATAATAACACTGAGTTTCCCAGATGGGAAAAACAAGGTCAAAGGAGGGTGGAGCATGTTGCTGCTTAGGATATGCCATTGATGACAACTCCCTAATCCCCAGATCCAAAATGGAAGACATAAATGAGGAAAGAGAGATGAATGTGTGAGTGTAGAACTTCCCTTCATTTTTGGCATTTGGAGAACAAAGAATAATGAGGAAACTGATGACCTGGAGGAGGGACAATGTAGCCCCAAAGACATTTGGGTGGAACTTAGTTTCCAATAGAATTCTTGAAGAATTCAAGGAGAACCATTACTTAAAAAGTTAAGCATACCTATCTCTGTTGCCATTTTGTGACCTGTCTTATTTGATAACTTTTGTCCTCTCTATAGGATTTCTGGACTGAAAATCTCTTCAAGTGATAATGATGTTTAATAGCCTGCATTACTTCTCCCTCCACTTGGCTTAATTTCCTCAAGAAAGTCGAGACCATTTTCTTAAGGTTTATCTTCGAAATCCACTATGGTTACAAGTTTGCTTTTAAATGTATCCAGTTTATTTTATTCATCAATTTACTTAAGAAGTTGCAATATGTACCTTATGCCAGGCACTAGTGATAAAAATCATCAGTAGTATAGACATGTTCTTGTAATTCTTGAGCTTCTGTCCCATGAGAGATTTGGGTGGGTGTCAGGAAGCTATCCCTAGAGCATGTTGATGTTACTGTTTATTTGACCTTCTTCAGCAATTCTCGCACCAAATTAATCATCACAGATGATGATTGCTATCTTAGGTCGCACAAACTTCTTCATTCTTTGTTTTCTGATTAATATTGATTTAGTCTAAGAAACATTAATTTTATTTGAAGAACTAAAACAATATCCATTGGTCTATTTTTCTTTGTACTTTGGCAACCTGCTCTAGTCTGTTCTCAAAATAGCAGCCAGTATGATGCTCTTTGGAAAGGTGTTGAATCATGTCACTCCCCTGCTCAAAACTCTCCAATAAATTTCCATGGTTTTCCGCGATATTTTATCATTTCCTACTGTTGCATCTTACCCATTGAATTGCTCCGGTTGCTATTGTGTTCAATATACCACAAATTCTCCCAACAGTATTCTGCTTCTTCTCTTCATTAGCACAGTCTTCTTCCTAGTGTCTACAGGCCTTCCCTCTTTACACCCTGCATGTATCTCTCTGCTGTTCCTCAGTCAGCAAAACCTGACTTTTATACATTACAGGAGATAGCACCAGATTCCTACCCATGGTGCTCAGTCCCTCATTCTACTTTATGCTCTTCATCTTACTTGGCATTTTCTCCCATACCACTTATTAATTTTTTATTCACTTATTATTTATAACCTCTATTTTATTTAAGTGCCAAGAGAATTGAGTGTTTAATTTTTTACTTGTATTTTGATTTGAAACTTGGTGCATCTGATCCTTTTCATGTTTTTTTTTTTCTGTGTCAGATTCACACAGAATGATATGTATTTACATGAAAGGAAATTATAATTATAGAAAATTGTAAAGATCAATCTTTCTGCTTTCCAAATCTATAGGTTAATGACTTGCCCAGCCTGTTGTCATCTAGGGCAGGGGTCAGCAAACTTTGAACCAAGGGATAAATATTCAATCAATCTATTTTTTTTTTGCAACCTGAGAACTAAGAATAGTTTTCACAATTCCAAATAATTAAAAACTATTGAAAATATAATATTCTTCAAGACAAGAAAATCTTGTAAAACTAATATTTCTGTGTCTTAATTAAATTTTATTGGAATGTAGTCATGGTAGTTTGTGTTTTGTCTTGGCTGATTTTATCCTACACTACCAGATTTGCATTCTTGCAAATGACACCTGAATGAGTACAAAGCCTAAAGCATTTCCTACCTGGTCCTTTATATAAACTTTGATCTAGAGAAATGTTCAACAAATTTGGAGATTTCATGGCTGAATAAAGTTTAAGGATATAGAAAAAGAGTAAACTCATCATTGTCAAAGTTTTCTTTATAATAAATATATCTTTTAGTTTCTTGATGACTCCATATAATTTATTTTAAACACATTTATCCCCAATCCCTCCTCTTAATTTCTCCTCGCTCCTTTCATGTCCCTACCTCTCTGCCTTTTTACCCAATGTTCATATTTTCTTTCTTTCAAATTGAAAAGCCCAGTTTGTGATGTCCATAGACTTATCAGTGTAGATCACCCACTGGTATGTTGTCAACCTACTAGAAACTATACCTTTAAAGAAAAAAGGATCTCCCTCAACCAGAAGGCATCAACTGCCCACAGCTCCTTAGTTATTGTTGGAGACTCATGAATTCCTTCTCACTCCATGCCAGAATGTTGACTGACCTGATCTTCACATGTCTTGTGTATGTAATTATAATTACTATCCGTTCATGAGTACAACATTCCTATCAGGTCCAGGAAATGCTATCATGCTCCAGTTCTTCCCAAACTTTTTTTTTAATTTATTTATTTTTATATCAATCACAGGTTAGGTACTTTGAATCCCAGGCATAGCCCCCTCCCTCATTCCCTCCTACCCTCCCACTCCCTCCCTCATCTCCCTCCTCCCCACCCCCTCCAAGTCCACCAACAGGGGAGGACCTCCTCCCCTTCCATCCAACCCCAGCTCATCCTGTCTCCTCAGAGCTGGCTGCAATGTCCTCCCCTGCTTCCCAAACTTTTACGATTAGAATCTTTTCACTACTTTCACGATTAGAACATTTTCACTTCTTCTGTGATGGTCCCTGAGCCTTGGGGAAGGAATGTACTATAATTTTTTTTTCATTTGTGGCTAAGCACAAATTTGTAGTCACTTCTCTCCATTTTGAGAAACAGTGAGCTTCTCCATTAGCCACATTTACTGAATAAAGAAACTCTGTGATCTGAGAGTGGCTCTCATCCATGGGAATACATGTATAAATTTATAAGGCGGTTTATCACTATATCCATTTAGCCAACTAGTAAGAACTTGCTCAGCCCTAGGGCCTGTGAGCTCCCCAAGCATGAGTTCTTGGTCAAATTTATGACACCAAGTATGTGTTTCCTTTTGTGTGGGGGCCTTAAAACCAATAGGAAAGGAGTTACTTACCCCTATAACATTCTTGCCACTATTTCACTAAAGGACATATCTTGTCACACTCGGTATTACTGTAATTTATAAAGTTCAGACCTGAGTAAGCCTGTTGATGATGCTCTTTTTTCTTTCTTTCTTATATCTCCCAGTTACCCACCTAGCATTTTTCATTCTAAGAGCTGGCCAGTTAAAAGGAAGCTTCTTTCTCAGTGCAATTTGTCCAGCATGGGAATCTATTTATTTATTTATATTTATTACAATTTATTCACCTGGTATCCCAGCTGTAGTCCCTTCCCTCATTCCTTCCCAATCATGTCCTCCCTCTCTCTTCTCCTCCCATGCCTTTCCCCCAGTCCACTGATAGGGGAGGTCCTCCTCCCTTTCCAGTTGACCCTAGCCTATTAGGTCTCATCAGTACTATCTGCATTGTCTTCCTTTGTGGCCTGGTAAGGCTGCTTCCCCCACAGGGTGAGGTGATCAAAGAGCCAGCCACTGAGTTCATGTCAGAGTCAGTCCCTGCTCCCCTTACTAGGGAACCCTCTTGGACACTGAGGTGCTGTGGGCTACATCTGTGCAGGGGTTCAAGGTTATCTCCATGCATGGTCTTTGGTTGGAGTATCAGTCTCAGAAAATTTTCCTGGGCCCATTTTTTGGGGGGGTTCAATTGCTCTCCTGGTGGAACTCCTGTTCCCTCCAGGTCTTTCATCTCCCCCTTTCTTTCATAAGATTCCCTGCAGTTTGCCCAAAGTTTGGCAATGAGTCTCATCATCTGCTTCGATACCCTTACACCCATCAGAATGGCTAAGATAAAAAAAACTCAAGTGACAACACATGCTGGAGAGGATGTGGAGAAAGGGGAACCCTCCTCCACTGCTGGTGGGAATGTAAACTTATACAACCACTCTGGAAACAAATTTGGCACTTTCTCAGACAATTAGAAATAGTGCTACCTCAAGATCCAGCTATACCACTCTTAGGCATATATCCAAAATACGCTCAAGTAGACAGTAAGGACATTTGCTCAGCCATATTCGTAGCAGCCTTATTCGTAATAGCCAGAACCTGGAAACAACACAGATGTCCTTCAACTGAGGAATGGATACAGAAATTGTGGTACATTTATACAATGGAATACTACTCAGCAATTAAAAACAAGGAAATCATGAAATTTGCAAGCAAATGGTGGGTTCTAGAAAAGATCATCCTGAGTGAGGTATCCTGGAAACAGAAAGACACACATAGTATATACTATATTGTATGGATATTAGATATATAATATAGGGTAAACATACTAAAATCTGAATACCTAAAGAAGCTACTAGGCAAAAAGGAGGACCCTAAGTAAAATGATCAATCCTTATTCAGAAAGGCAAAGGGGATAGACATCTGAAGAGGGAGAGAACAGGGAACAGGACAGGAGCCTACCACAGAGGGCCTCTGAAAAACTCTACCCAGCAGGGTATTGCAGCATGAGAATTTTTATCCATTTTCTTTGAGGAATGTTAACATGTTTTACCAGAAATTTAATTCCTTTCATATTCTTCTTCATTTAAATTTTTCTTACAATATATTTTTATCATATTCCTTCCTTTATTCCGAGATTCCCCCTCCTTACCCGCACAACTTTATGTTCTTTCTTTCTCAAATAACAAAAAGTAATAAATAAAACTCACAAAATGAATATCAAAACAAACAAGCAACAGACCAATAAGACAAAATATACCAAAATGAAACAAAAAGTTCACACATACATCAAAAAAACAGAAATAAAAACAAAACAACAACAACAAACCATGACGTTTGCTTTGTGTTGACCAACTATTCCTGGGCACAGGGCCTGCCCTGGAGTGTAGTGGATAAACCCAGCGACACTCCATTAGAGAAAACTGGAGTTTTAGAGGGTAATAGAAGATTTTTTGTTTGTTTGTTTGTTTGGTTGGTTGGTTGGTTGGGCTTTTTTGAGACGGGGCATCTCTGTATAGCCTTGGCTTTCCTGAATTTGCTTTATAGACCAGGCCGGCTTTGAACTCACAGTGATTCATCGGTTTCTGTCTCCCTGAGTGCTGGTATCAAAGGCATTTGCCACCGTGCCTGGCTCAGTTAATAGAGTGTTAATAGCTGCATTCTGACACATTTTAATGTCATAACCAAATATGGGATCTAAAAACAGTCAATAAGGAATGAGAATAGTTACTTGAAGATATGAAGAAAATAACAATAGAGAAAAATTGTAAAAGTATGATTTAAAAATAAAGAAATCTAATGTTCCAAGCCTTACTTTAGAATTGTCCTGTGACTATATGTGGTGTCTTCAGAAATATGGTTCTACCAGCAAATTATTGTGGGCAACCAAGGGCCAATGATTCAGTGACTTGGGGACAACGCAGACCGAAAAACTGAAAGGAAGGATTTTAATACCTGGCACTATGCTTTTTATTTAGTAACCCATGGCTTCAGGGAGGATCAAAATCCTCTAATTAAACTCACATCTAGGTCTATGTGTATTCCATGTATAAAGCTTATAAAACAGGTTTCCATATTGAATTTCCACATATCCTTGGAGTTAGTTAATCCCTCCTTAACTTCTTCTTCTGGATCAACTTCCTTAACCTTGCTATACATAGCCCTACTTTTCCATTATTCTCTTTTCAGATGATATTAAGGAGAAAACTTTATTCTTTTTTTTTTTTTACCAAGAAAACATGCTGTGCACACCTTGCTCTTCAGAACAAGGGTGTGACTTTACAGATAATTGGCTTCAATTGAGGGCCTGGTCTTCTCTATGTGAGAGAAGTGGGCCTCATTAAATGGGCTTGATTCTTTCAATCTTTAATTTTCTCGATTTACACTCATTTGTATACACACACACAGAGTCTGGTGCACTGTGTATTCAGATGCTGGCTTCTGTGCCCTGAGATCTCATTGTAGTCTGGACACTGGGATCCTCATACTAATTGATCAACGTTGTGTAAACATTTCTCCCCAATTATCTCTGATTGGTTAATAAGGAATCAAGAAGACAATGACTGGGCAGAAGAGATGGTAGAGACCATGAGGTAGAGAGAAAGGGGAAAAGGAAAAAAGGTCGAGAAAAAGAAAGGACATAGCCATAAGGAGCTGGCCATGAGGACTGACCTGATAGAGCAGAACCAGCACAGAGAGGACCAATAAGGCAAAACAAAAAAAATTGGGGTTTATGCCTGGGAAGTAGCCAGAATAGCATAGAGGGTTAGACTAGATGAATATCTGCCTAGTTCTAGTGCTTTAAAACTTGTTGAATAAAACTAATAGGCATCTGTCTGAATTATTTGGGAACAAGAGCAGATGATTAGAAAAGGCCCCCAAATTATTATACTTTATTTTTACAACCATTCTTTATTTCATTAGAGAAAAAAAACCAGGTGAACAACAACAAAAAACAAAACAAAACAAACCCTCAAACAAACCAGAATAGAAAATTAAACAAAGAAAGAAAATATTTGAGAAACACATACACACATGCACCATAAAAATCAAAATCCGAAGCCATGAAAGATAAGTAAAAGTGCAGTAACATTAAAAAAAGTAAGATAGGGAGAGGACAGGAGCTCCACAAGGAGAGCAACAGAACTAAAAAATCTGAGCACAGGGGTCTTTCCTGAGACTAAAACTCCAACCAAGTACCATGCATGGAGAAAACCTAGAACTCATGCACAGATGTAGCCCATGGCAGTTCAGTATCCAAGTGGGTTCCATAGTAATGGGAAGAGGGACTGCCTCTGACATGAACTGATTGGCGTGCTCTTTGATCACCTCACCCTGATGGGAGAGCAGCCTTACCAGGCCGCAGAGGAAGACAATGCAACCACTCCTGATGAGAGCTGATAGACTAGGATCAGAAGGAAGGAGAGGAAGACCTCCCCTATCAGTGGACTTGGGGAAGGGCATGTTTGGAGAAGGGAGAGGGAAGGTGGGATTGGGAGTGGAGGAGGGAGGGGTTTCTGGGGGGATACAAAGTGAATAAAGTGTAATTTCAAAAAAAGTCCAAACAAAGCCGTAGAAGATAAAACGTCTACCAAACTACTATTAAGTTTATTTTGTTTTGGTCATCTTCTGCTGTGTATAAACCCTTAATGACATCATGAGGACATTTAGAATTAGCCCTGTTAGAATTGCCGTGTTTTCCCATTTTGTTTAACTTGCTCACTCAGATCTCACTCTAATAATAATGCTTCTAGTATGGGACTATATACCGTTTTTTTAGTAGTTAGCACATACTGCTTTTTTTAAAAAATATTTCCTAACACCAATTATATTTTAGTATCTTTTAATGTGTTTGAAGATAGAGGTAGTTCATCAGGGTTTTTTTCACCTTTTGGTGGTTTATGGTGCTAAGAATAAGTCCAATACTGCTGTATTTTTTATCTTCCATAACTGAGGACTACTCTTCTCTGAATGCTGTCATTTCTACTTTTCTATATAAAATCCTGACATTGAGAAATAAAGATCATCAATCTTTTCTGTTCGGTAAAAGTGATGCTCCTTTCTAGAGCTGGTTAGTGTAGTTCAGCTTCATAACACAAACAAGCTAGAATGTCCCTCATTGTTAAGATTGCATTTCCTTCTATGCCATTCATTCCTCCTAGAGTTGTATGATGTAATGTGCATTAAAATTCAGGAACAATTCACATACTAACCACTTAATATCTAGTCAAGCAATATCTCTATCAAATTAGAATTCTGAGCTCTAAAAGCCCGTGATCTCTCAGGGATAACACAAAGAGGAAATCTAATTCAGAAGTAGAACTTAAAATTTGCCAGCTTAGGGAAAATGGTCATGATGGATCTAAAAAATATAATTACAAGATTCAGCTTGCAAGTTTTAATTCAGCAGAAATCAGAGCTTTCAGAACCTTTGTGAATTTTCTTTTCCTCATTTTCTGCCAGAGATCATTCCTCAGTCATTAAGAAATAATTCAGAGTAGCCACACATGTAGACAATCAGACCCAATATAGGAAACACCTGCTTTTACTTCAATTCTGGCCTGCTTACTAATAGGGCATATTTGTCTTGGGACATTGTGTTTGCTTGTGTAATTGTGCATAGCGCATTTTCAGATTTTACCACAGATGGATCCAGAAAGCAGCTACGAGTGAGTGTCACCGGGTAAGTGAGACACAAACAGCCTCCCCTGTGTTTTGTTCAAATAGACGTAAGCAGAACGAGACCTTGCCCTCCTCTCTGCCCACACCACTCAGTGCAAACAGGAAGCAGCCTCTGAACAGCCCTTCTTTCCAGGCTTAGCACCCAGGCTTCTTTTGTTTGGCTAACAATTCCAGACCCAACCAGGCAAAAGGAGTGGGAAACGCACAGGTCAACAGCCAGAAGATGAAAGGGCTGATAAGTACCTGACAGCACAGAACAAGACTGGAGTTGAATAGTGTTATGGTAGGTACCATTTAAAAAGTTTTCATAGCCTGATCAAGAAGAGAGATCTAAAAAAAAAAAAAAGGAGAAGAAGAGAGATCTAAAAACAGTCACTAAGGAATGGGAAAAGTTGCTTGAAAATGTGGAGGAAATTGAGAAAGAAGATCTGTAAGAATATGATTAGAAAAGAAAGAAACCTCAAGTCCAACGCCTTGCCTTAGAATTGAAAGCGGTATTCAACAGTTCTGTTTGTGTAAATTGTAATAAAATGTAGAAGGGAGACAATAAAACGGAAAAACATGGTTACATAAAGCACTTGCATATTTATAGTTAAAAATATATTTAGGCCTGAATCATCTCACATTATCCTCAGTTTTGTGTTTATTTTAGAGTGGACAAAAATGTATGAAAATATTTACCAAATTCATGATTTCTGTATAAGCTGTATATCTCTAGACAAAAGATTTTGAGATAATAGTTTTCTCTTTTTAGCAATTCCTGTTTAGTTAGTTACATATTTCTGCAAATACCCTCATGACCCAAGTCATTGTACTAATTATTCCTCCATACCTATGACCATTAGAACGCACCCTTCCTTCCTTTCTCCAGCAGCTTTTGATTGCTGTGGGTTAGTCCACTGTGGTCACTGCACACAAATGGAATCTTTTGTGTCAACCCTGTTTTACTTATCATATTGCTTTTGAGATTTCTCCACTCTGTAGCATATACTACTGCTGTGGTGGCTAATCTCACCTGTCTACTTAATGTGGTCTAGATTACCTGGTAGACAAGATCCTAGGCATGCCTGAAAGAGACTATTTTGGTTACGGTTATTGATGTAGGAAGACCTAACCACTGAAGGTAACACCATTAAGTGACCAGCTGCCTGAAGCCCAACCACAGTGACCATGATGGACTCCCAACATGAACTAAGCCTTTCCTTCTTTAAGTCACTTCTGTTAGTGTATTTTATCACAGCAACAGAAAAAGAAACCAAAATGTTACTTTTATTTCTTTTTATTATTATTTAGTAGTATTCTGCTATATCTCACATCAGTTAAGGGATATTTTAATTCTTTTTTTTTCAGTAGAAAGGAAGTTTTATTTTTCTTTCCATGCAAGAAGTATTTAAGACATTCTTCAGGGTGATGCAAATGATACAAATAATATTCTTGAATCAATATAAAAAGGAAGAAATATAAGAAATAACAAACTAAGGGAAAGTTGAGCTATTTTATTCATTTTCTGATTTAAATCCTAACTGTTAGAGGAGCAAAAACAACAGTTGACAGAATACAGCTTTCACCACAAAGGATATAGAAAACAGAATATTCTGCAGCCATTTTGTGTGACCATGGCTCAGAAACACAGGTTTGGACTGTTCCACAGTCCACAGTTCAAGTTGAAAGCAGTTTCATAGTTTTATGTGTTACAGAACAAGAATGCTGTAAATTACAGCAAATTTAAAATTTGTTGGTGGGTACATAAGATAGGTGGTTACAGAAAGATGAGGAAGTTTTTCTATAGGCCTCAGATGCTATTGATGACATTCTTAGCTTCCGTGGCTGTTACCTCTACCAAGACTCCAATTTGATCTAATTACTTCTTCTTTGGGCTATTTATTAATAAAATGTCACAGACATTTACATACAAGTTTTTATACAATATAATTTTCAACTATCTTGTATTTATAACAGTAGGATTGCTGGAATATTTGGCAATTTTATGTTTAATGGGGAATTTTCATTAAGAAAGGATAAGGGTTTCTGCTGCTCTGCATCCCTATTAACAGTGGTTACTAAGGCAGCCATCATGGAGAACTGGATGGCATTATTTCAGAAGATTTTTCCAGACTGGCTTACAAGGTAAGATAGGACTATATCTTTAGTACCATCCAATTCATGGTATTTTCCTATTTCAAATTAAATGAACTAAACTAAAAATAAAAATTGCAAACTAATTATGGGGTAGTTTTACTCTTTCAACAATCTCTGCCTAGATAGCACTCATATGTCAAATTTTAAAGCTTACACATGCTTTAATTTGCAAAGTCAAGTTTTGTGTTAAGTGTGTAAATCATTGTCACAATTTGTCACTTGGGATGTGGGTCAGTTGGTAGGATGGTTTCTGTGACTGCACAAAGTCCCAGGATCATATAAATCATATAAAGCATAGTGCCATATACTTATAATCACAGGCCTTAGAAGGTAGAAGCCTTTTCCTAGTAGAGTTACATGAATCAGTATCTCACGAGCTCATGAGGGCTTTGGCCTGGAAAAGAGAGTCTTTACTCCAATTTGGTCCCCAACCCTTTTCTACAGCCCATACTCTTCTGAACCAAGGTAGATTTGCTTTCCTATTTGCTTGGCATAGTCTCCACGCACTTATCTTAGCATTATACTTAAAAGGCTCCACATTATTCCCTCACTAATCCATTGTGATGGGCTGCAAATTATAAGCTCCAAAAGAAGGTTAAGGGACCATTTGTTTTTCATGTACAATAGTATTTTCACAATTTGAGCTTGAGTACTTAATGTAAAAAACTCAGTAGTGGGCTCTTTAACCTCCTCCCCACCCCCACCCCACCCCCGCCCCGAGGAGGAAGCAGCCTTGCCAGGCCACAGAGGAAGACAATGCAGCCATTCCTGATGAGATTTGATATACTAGGGTCAGATGGAAGGGGAAGAGGACCTCCTCTATCAGTGGACTTGGAGAGGGGAATGGGAAGAAATGAGGGAGAGAGGAAGTAGTGAGGGAGAGGCTACAGCTGGGATACAAAGTGAATAAGCTGTAATTAATATAAAAAAATTTTAATTTAAAAAAGTACGTTGGCATTAAATACTATTGAAATTCTCAACAAGCTATTCAGTTATAAAATTTCTCTAGCTAAATAGTACCTCTCTCTATATGTAAGGATCCTTAGCTATAAAATGATATATTTTTAGTTTCTACTTCATCTAGTTATTATGACAGCTTTATTTAGTATCAGTTAAGATACTGAATTTAGTGTCACAACAAGAAATTAATATTTATCTTTTATTTACATTTTGATTCTTAGGCTAGAGAGATGGCTCAATTGTTGGAAGTGCTGACTCCTTCTCCAGTGGTTCTGAGTTCAATTCCCAGCACCCACATGCAGACAAAATACCCATACATATAAAGTAAATAATTAAATGAATTTTGGTTGTTATGTTTGGTATCTTTTTGATACAAATTTAAAAGTCTCCCTTATAGTTCCTCCCATTTTGACATTCTGAAACTTTATTTGTTAGGATGATACCTGCAGTGGTCATGATTATCCCATTTCTGGAACAGATTACCATGGTGTTGTAAGCAAACATGTAAATGAAGGAACTTGCTAAGCAGAAATGCAGTTTCATTCATGGGGACAAGGTCATAGTCAGTAACCACGGTTTTTCTCTCGGTCCTATGTGACCTCATTTCTCATCCATGGGTGATACACAGTAAAGCAGTAACAGGAGAGGTTTAGAAAAGTTCCAGAAAATCTCAAGTGTCTTTTTCAGTGAAATCAAATCCTGTGCAATGCTTGCAATTTTTAAAAAAGGTCATCTTTGTGCAGCATTTCAAATTCCCAAAGTAACTTCAAGGGCACATTGTTACCTGGGAGACCATGGTGCAGGAAGAACACAGATTGTTTCTGTTTTTCTAGCTCTGAGTGACAAGTCTAAGTTTCGTTTTTCTTATCTATCATATACAAAACATGTTAATTCCTAGCAGCTTTTATTTGGAAAAGTCTGTTGGCTTTCAGATTCAGCCTGTTGGGATGGATATTAATCAGTTTGTAGTAAAGGACTCTCTAAATGGCTCCACTGCTCTTATTTGGATGAGCAAGGCATAGACAACAGAATCTCATTATTGATACCCTACCCTTCATCCATCTTTTTTGTTTTTCCTCCCTCCCCATTCCAACTTGGAGAAAAAGGCATGAAGGTTATAGTCCATCACTTTTCCAACGCAAAGCAGGAACTAGCCAGCACAGTGCTCAAGCTAAATTTAAACATATTCTTTTATAATTATTATTTATTACAATTTATTCACTTTGTATCCCAGCTGTAGCCCCCTCCCTCATCTCCTCCTCATCCATCCTCCACCTCCATCCTTCCTCTCTCTTCCCCCCATGTCCCTCCTCTAGTACACTGATAGGGGAGGTCCTTCTCCCATTCTGTCTGACCCTAGCCTATCAGATCTCATCAGGACTATCTGGATCCTCTTTCTCTGTGACCTAGTAAGACCACCTCACCAGGGGGAGGTTATCAAAGAGCCAGCAACTGAGTCCATGTCAGAGACAGCTCCTGCTCTCTGTATTAGGAAACCCACATGGATATTGAGCTGCCTATGGGCAGACATCTTAGCAGGGGATCTAGGTCCTCCATGCGTGGTCCTTGATTGGAGCATCAGTCTTTGCTGGGCACCATGGGCCCAGAATTTATTTTTTGCCTTTCTTGGTCTCATTATGGAGGTCCTGTCCCCTCCAGGTTTTTCTATCTCCCGCTTCTTCCAAAAGATTCCCTGCACTTTGCCCAAAGTTTGGCTGAGTCTCAGTATTCTATTCAATACCTTGCTGGGTAGAGCCTTTCAGAGGCCCTCTGTGGTAGGCTCCTGTACTGTTTCCTATCTTCTCCTACTTTCAATGTTTATCCTGTTTTCCCTTCTGACTAAGGATTAAGCATATTCCCTAGGGTCCTTCTTGTTTAGCTTCTTTAGGACTATAGAATTTAGTATGTCTATCCTATGTTATATGGCTAACATCTACTTATAAGTGAGTATATACCTTGTGTGTCTTTCTGCTTCTGAGTTACCTTACTCAGGATAATCTTTTCTAGTTCCATAATTTGCCTGCAAATTTCATAATTTCTTTGTTTTTAATTGCTGAGTAGTTTTTAATTCCTCGGTTGAGGGAGGAATCTAGGTTGTTTCCAGATTCTGGCTATTATGAAAAACGTTGCTATGAACATAGTTGAGCAAATGTCCTTGTTGAATGTTGGGAGCATCTTTAGGGTATATGCCCAGGAGTGGTATAGCTGGATCTTGAGGTAGCACCACTCCCAATTTTCTGAGAAAGCACCAGATTGATTTCCAAGTGGATGAACAAGTTTACATTCCCACCAGCAGTGGAGGAGGGTTCCCCTTTCTCTACAACCTCTCCAGCATGTGTTGTCACTTGTGTTTTTAATCTTAGTCATTCTGATGGGTATAAGATGCAATCTCAGAGTCATTTTTATTTGCATTTCCCTAATAACTAACGTTGTTGAGCATTTCTTTAAGTGTTTCTCCACTGTCCAAACATATTATTAACAACTAAGGAACAAGGGGAAAAAGGGTTTCTAGAGTAAAAACAATGGTACCTGAGGGTGTTTATTGTCTATCTATCTATCTATCTATCTATCTATCTATCTATCTATCTATCTATCTAGACAGGATATCTCCATTTATTTTTGGCTGGTCAGGAACTCACTATATAGACCAAGTAGACCTTGAATTTACAAAGATGCCTCTGACTCTCAAGTGCTAGAATTAAAGACACATATGATCATGCCTAGCTCAAGCAATTTCTTTTTAAATATGATTTTAATTAAAATAATCACATTATTTTCTCCTTACAACCCCTCTCAGATAACCTTCCTCAAACTCCTCTCCTGCCCTCAATTCTCAATCTAATAGGCTCTTTTACTATGTATGATCACAGCACAAATATATAACTAGAATATGCTGAGTGTGTTTTTATTGTTTGTCTGTAGATGGTTTCAGAACTAAATATACTTCATTGAATATCCAATAAGGGAAATCAAAGAAAATGAAGACACAACATACCCAAACTTTTGGGAAACTATGAAAGCAGTGCTAAAAGGACAGTTTATAGCACTAAGTTCCTTCAAGAAGAAATTCAAGACATCTCATTCAAGCAACTTAATGGCTGACCTAAAAGCCCGAGAAAAAAAAAGAAGACACACCAAAAGGGAGCAGATGGCTTGAAATACTCAAACTCAGGGCTGAAATAAATAAATTAAAAACAAATAAAACTATTAAAAGAACAATAAAAAAAGAGCTGGTTCTTTCAGAAAATCAACAAGATAGACAAACCCTTAGCCAAACTAACTAAAAGGCAGAGAGACATTCTTCAGATTAACAAAATCAGAAGTGAAAAAGGGGAACATAAAAACAGACACTGAAGAAATCCAAACAATCGTTAGGACTTACTTCAAAACTCTATATGCCACAAAATTTGAAAATATAAATGAAATGGACAATTTTCTTGATTGAGCCCATTTACCAAAGCTGAATAAGACCAGGTAAATTGATTGAATAGTCCTATATCCCCTAAGGAAATAGAAATGGTCATCAAAAGTCTCCCATCCAAAAAAAGCCTAGGGCCAGATGTTTTCAGTGCATAATTCTACCAGACCTTCAATAAAGAGCTAACTACAGTTCTCTTCAAACTATTCCACAAAATAGAAACAAAAGGAAAACTACCAAACTCATTCTATGAAGCCACAGTCACCTTAGTACCTAAAACTCATAAAGACCCAACAAAGAAAGAGAATTTCAGGCCAACCTCCCTTATGAATATTGATGCAAAAATACTCATCAAAATACTTGCAAACAAAATATAAGAACACATCAAAGATATCATCCACTATGACCAAGTAGGCTTCATTCCAGGTATTCAGGGGTGGTTCAATGTAAAGAAATCCATCAATGTGATCCGCCATATTAATGAACTGAAAGAAAAAAAAAACACTTGACAATCTCCTTAGATGCTGAAAAAGCATTTGACAAAATCCAACATCCATTCATGTTTAAAGTCTTGGGGAGATCAGGGATACAAGGCACATACCTAAACATAGTAAAGGCAATATACAGCAAACCTATAGCCAAAATCAGACTAAACAGAGAGAAACTTAAAGCAATCCCACTGAAATCAGGGACAAGACAAGGCTGCCCTCTCTCTCCATATTTCTTCAACATAGTTCTTGAAGTCCTTGCTAGAGCAATAAGACAATTAAAGGAGATCAAGGGGATAAAAATTGGAAAGGAAGAAGTCAAAGTATCACTATTTGCAGATGATATGATTGTATACCTGAGTGACCCCCAAAATTCTACCAAGGAACTCCTACAGCTGATTAACACCTTCACCAAAGTGCCTGAATACAAAATTAACTCAAAAATATCAATAGCCTTCCTGTATACAAAAGACAAAAGGGCTGAGAAAGAAATTAGGGCAACAACATCCTTCACAATAGCCACAAAGGACATAAAGTACCTTGGAGTGACCCAAATCAAGCAAGTCAGATATGTATGAACAAAAATTCAAGTCTCTGAAGAAAGAATTAGAAGAAGATATCAGAAGATGGAAAGATCTCCCATGCTCATGGCTTGGCAAAATTATCATATTAAAAATGGCCATTTTACCAAAAGCAATCTACAGATTCAATGCAATTTCTATCAAATTATCAAAACAATTCTTTACAGACCTTGAAGAAAAATTCTCAACTTCATATGGATTATCAAGAAACCCAGAATTGCTAAAACAATCCTCTACAATAAAAGATCTTCTGGAAGTCTCTTCATCCCTGATCTCAAGCTGTACTATAGAGCAATAGTAATAAAAGCTGCATGGTACTGGCATAGAAACAGACTGGTGGATCAATGTAATTTAATAGAAGATCAAGAAATAAACCCACACACTTATGGACACCTGGTTTTTTACAAAGATGCCAAAACCAGACAATGGAAAAAAGATAGCATCTTCAACAAATGATGCTGGTCTCACTGGATGTCTACATGTAGAAAAATACAAATAGATGCATACTTATCACCCTGCACAAACCTAAAGTCCAAGTGGGTCACAATATAAAACAAGACACACTAAACCTGATAGAAGAAAAAGTGGGGAAGATCTTTGAAGTCATTGGCACAGGAGACAACTTCTTGACCAGAGTACCAAGAGCACAGGCTCTAAGAGAAACAATCAACAAATGGGACCTCATGAAACTGAAAAGCTTTGGTAAGCAAAGGACACTGTTGTCAGAACAAGAGGGCTGCCTACAGATTTGAAAAAGATCTTCACCAACCCTATATCTGACAGAGGGCTAATATCCAGCATATATAAAGAACTCAAGAAGTTAAACAGCAACAAATCAAGTAATCCAATTAAAAAATGGGGAACAGAGCTAAACAGAGAATTCTCAACAGAGAAATATCTAATGGCAGAGAAACACTTAAAGAAATGCTCAATGTCCTTAGTCATCAGGGAAATGCAAATCAAAGCGACCCTGAGATTTCACCCTACACCGATCAGAATGGCTACGATCAAAAACTCAAGTGACAACACATGCTGGAGAGGTTGTGGAGAAAGGGGAACCCACCTCCACTGCTCGTTGGAATGTAAACTTGTACAACCACTCTGAAAATCAATCTGGCACTTCCTGAGACAGCTAGGAATAGTGCTTCCTGAAGACCCAGCTATACACTCCTAGGCATATATCCAAAAGATGCTCAAGTATACAATTAGGACATCTGCTCAACCATATTTGTAGTAGCTTTATTTGTAATAGCCAGAAGCTGGAAACAACTCAGATGCTCCTTAGTTGAGGAATGGATACAGAAATTGTGGCACATCTACACAATGGAATATTAATCAGCAATATAAAACAAGGGAATCATTTCTTTTGCATGCAAATGGTGGGAATTGGAAAAGATTATCCTGAGTGAGGTATTCCAAAAGCAGAAAGAAACACAGGGTATATACTCATAAGTGGATATTAGATCTATAATATAGGATAAACATACCAAAAATCTGTACACCTAAGGAAGCTAATCAGGAAGGATGACTCTGGCTAAGATGCTCAGTCTCCATTCAGAAAAGCAAACAGGATGAACGTCAGAGGAGGGAGAAAACAGGGAGCAGGACAGGAGCCTACCATGGAGGACCTCTGAAAGACTCTACCCTGCAGGGCATCAAAGCAGATGCTGAGACTCATAGGCAAAATTTGGGCACAGTGCAGGGAATCCTGTGAAAGAAGGGGGAGACAGTGGGACCTAGAGAGGACATGAGCTCCACAAGAAGAGCAACAGAACCAAAATATCTGGGCACAGATATTTATGGCAGTTCGGTGTCCAAGTGGCCTCCATAGTAATGTGGACAGGGACTGTCTCTGACATGAACTGATTGGCCTGCTCTTTGATCACCTCCCCCTGAGGGGGGAGCAGCCTTATCAGGCCACAGAAGAAGACAATGAGACCTAACTTACTAGGATCAGAGGGAAGGGGAGGATGACCTCCCTTATCAGTGGACTGGGAGAAGGACAGGGGTGGAGAAGAGGGAGGGTGTGATTGGGAGAGGAGGAGGGAGGGAGGTACAGGAGGGATACAAAGTGAATAAACTGTAATTAATAAAAATAATTATTAATAAAAGAAGTATTTAACCAAACTACCTGAGCATAAATGGCTTAGAGCAAGGTGTATTCTCAGACTTAAGACTCGTGAATGAAATTTGACTTAGAAAGTTAAGAAGAAAAAATAATCTTTAAAAATTTCATTCTTGGGAGATCCAAGATGGCTGCCCCAGGAGGACACTGTGTCTGAAGAGCAGGACAGTAGTGTAGGCACAGCGACCGGGAGACGGAGATCTCGGACCTAAAACACCAGCATTTGCGACCGTCAGGTGAGCAGAATTCCTACGGTGGGGAAATCAAGTGGAAAAGTCCAAGGAACACCCAGCTATTCCCAGGAAAAACTCCGGAGGGAAACAGGCTGCGCACAGCCGGGCTGGGCGCCTAAGCCGCCATCTAAGCCCGGACGACTGAGTTTCACCCAGATACAGTGGGCTGCACTGCGCGGGACCACAACCCTCTGTGCCAGCGGCCGCCGCTTTGGGCTGGGGCACAAGGTACCCCAGACAGACTGAGTTTCACCCAGATACTGTGGGCTACACCGGTCAGACCCACATCCCTAGGCACACCCAGCCACCACCCCGGATTGGGACCCATAGTATCAGGTCCAGATCGAGGTGCTCCAAGTACCATCTCAGACCATGGTACACAGCCCCTGACACAGAAGGAGGCGCCAAAGTTCCAGTCCAGAAGAGAGCCTTTAGCAGCAAGCTCAGAGCAGAGCTCAGAGCCTCCTGACCAGAGCAGCACCCCCAGCGGTCATATCAAAGGGGGACACAAAGCCTCTGGCAAAGAGGGAAGAGCCAAACCTCCAGACCAGAGGAGAGACCAGCCTATGGTGCTCACAGCCTCTAGCACAGAGCACGAAGCCAGGCACACAGATCCCACAACAGAGCTCAACTGAGGCACAACACACACTATCAAACCACTAGAACTCCCTGATCGTCTTGAAGAATACTCCTGACACAAGTGATTGACAGTTCCAGTCTGAAGTTCAGCCTTGAAGCACAAACAGCTCCTTGATTATATATAAACAAATGCCCAGAAATCGGCAAAAGAACTCACCCAACAAAAATCAGAACACCATGGCCCCACCAGAAACACCCAAAAGCAATGGAGAT
>CM053761.1:68990226-69005781 GCA_028658305.1 Pachyuromys duprasi | reverse complement strand
CTAAGTTCTCCAGTTCCAGGTTCTTCTCCCTTTGTGTCTTCTTTATAGATTCTAATTCCATTTTCATGCTTTGTACCGTTTCCTTCAACTGATTGACTGTGTCTCCTATTTTGGTTGATTCCTCTCTGTCTATCTTTGATTGTTCCTCTATGCAGGCAATTAATTTCTTCTCCATTTCTTTGAGGGCCTTGTTCATTTCCTCTTTTTGTCTTTCCTCTTGTTCCTCCAATATCTGCATAATCAACGCTTTAAGATAATTTTCCTGTGTCTCCGCTGAATTAAAATCTCTGCTGCTCTTGGGTGTTTCTGGTGGGGCCATAGTGTCCTGATTTTTGTTGGGTGAATTTTTTCGCCAATTTCTGGGCATTTGTTTATATATAATCAGGGAGCTGTTTGTGCTTTAAGGCTGTACTTCAGTTTGAAACTGTCAGTCTCTTGTGTCAGGAGTATTCTTCAAGAAGATCAGGGATTTCTGGTGGTTTGTTTTTGTTTGTTGTTGTCTCAGTTGAACTCTTTTGTGGGCTCTGTGTGTCCAGCTTCGTGCTCTGTGCTAGGAGCTGTGGGCACTGCAGGCTGGTCACCCCTCTGGTCTGGAGGTCTCACTCCTCGGTCTTTTGAGATGTCAGCTGGGGTCTTTGAGCTCAGCCCTGGGCTTGTTGCTAAGGGCTTTCCCCTGGAATGGAGATTTCGCTCCCCCTTCTGGGCCAGGGGCTGTGCACCACAGTCTGAGATGATATTTGGGGCACACACAATGGGTTTGGTTTGGTGTGCCTCCGCTGAATGCAGGCCTGTCTGAAATTGTGCCCGCGGCCTTCTCTGTTCTGTGGACACACACAGGGACTGAGGTTTTTGCTGGCGGTGCGTGCAGTGTTGGTCCTCTGTGTGAGGTTTGGTCAAGATGGTCCCCAGACTTTCTCAGTCTGGGGTGGCTCCGGATATCTGTGCGCGTCCACCGAGCACCCGTGGGTTGAAGCACTACTCAGGTTCCTCCCCAACTTGCCCGTGGACTGGCACAGGGACTGAGGTTTTGCTGGTGGAAGCATGTGGCACTGCCCGCAGAGTGCAGATTGGTCAAAATGGTCCGCCGCACACTCGCAGGTTGAAGCAGAACCTGGGTGCAGTGTGTGCTTGCAGTGTTCAGTTTGGTGAAAACGGTACTTGGTTCCTCCTCAGACTGCCCGCGAGACTGTGTGTTCCAGTCTATTATGGCGTGCGCCCAGCGCGGCTGCTCGTTCAGATCAGAGCTGTGTGCTGCTGGTCACCCGGAGATTTTTCCGGGGAATAACTGGGTGTCCCTAGGGTTTTCCCACTTGGTTTTCTCACCGTGGGAGTTCTGCTTACCTGGCATTCACGAATGCTGGCTTTTTAGGTCCCAGAGTTCAGTCTCCTGGTTGCTGCGTTGTTTCTGCTGTCCTACTCCTCAGACACAGTGTCCTCTAGTGGCAGCCATCTTGGATCTCTATTAACTTCATTTATAAATAGCCACTTGCTTATCTCTCACCAGATTCACATTTTATTATATTAAACACTATACTTTGTTAATCAGAGCTTCTTAAACCTATTTTTACCCATATCTATTTTAGCATGAGAAAATTTTCTATTACTCTGGGCAATAGGTACATTTATTGATAAATCATAAAGAAAAATTTTAAACAATTTTGTCATTTAATGTTACCATTAAATATAAAAATCAAATTTCAAACTGATAAGATGGATGTGCTTGTTTGTTTTTATGCTAAGAATTAAGTCTTGATTGAACCCTCAATACTGAAGGGCATACAGCATCTTTAGTGTAGTATGGAGTTGATTAATATTTTGATTTTATAATTTTCAAAGCTGGGAGTGCTATTTCACATAAATACATAGAGTGAAATGTCAGAAGTATATGTAGAACTATTTCATAAATTATTTAGCATTCTGTCCTAATCCCAAGCCAGAATTTAAGTGTACCTTGTCAAACTCAAATCTGCAATTCAAAGAACTGTTTTTTAAAAGCCACTTTATCACAGTGCAATTCAAATTAATTCCAAACTTGTATGTTGAGGGATGATAAGAAGGAAATGTCAAAAGTATTTGTTTTCCACATCTAAATCACTAGGTGCCATTAAGATCAGAAAACTTTATATATACAGTAAAATCACTGTAATTCACAGTACAGTGGTAGACTGTGATCTCAGTTGAAGTGCTTCTGGAAGTATTTATTGGTACCGAGTGATGTGATAACGTGCACAATGCAGATTGGCTGGGTTATGTGTTCAGATTCAAGGTCACAGACATGGTGAGGCACTTGTAGAGACACTTCAGTTATTCTTTGTTTTGTTTTGTTTTTATGGAGGAAAGGGTATTTGTTCTTGCAGTTCCAGAGTACAAAGAGTTATGTTTGGGAGGCACAACAGTAAGTGGCAGGCATTATGGCAAGAGCAGGAAGCTGAGAGATCATGTTTTCAACATCAGAAAGGCCTCAAACACAGGCAGAGCTCTGCCTTCATCCCCTTGGAAGGATCTTGCAGAAGATTCTCCGTTGCCCTTCCCGGAGCCAGTACATCTCAAACCTTCAACACTAATGCTCGAGAGCCCACAATTATTCTTCCGTGTTTGATTTTGAATTAAGTTTTGGTCATTTCATGTTTAGACATCTCTTACTGTTCGAAATTTATTTGTAACCTCCATGTTCATTTCTATGACCCCACAAGAAATTGCATGTTAGATGACTATGTTGCAGTTCTTATTAAAAGCAGAGCTGTATTTAATGGTTAAATGCACACAAATGTATGCTGTGATATGAAAGCATGATGCACAGTAGACAATTTTGAATGTCTGGATATTCATTTTCTAAAGTGAATGACCCATTATTAAAAAAGAAGCAGGGACACTTGTATTCACTGGGTATAGTATTGCTCTTTGTAAACAATGTGTAGCTTTTTTCTGGAAAGCCCTTGCTATGTGTCCTCAACAAAGAGGCTCAGGGGCTTGTTTGTGTTGATCTCCTTTTTCTAAAATGTTCAACACCCAATTAATGACAAGAATCATGCCAATGATGAAATGCTCAGAAAGTGTTATTTTTACTGTTTTTCTCTTCTGTAGATGAATTTTCTGGTGGTCATACAGTAAAGTCCATTCAGTGCTGTACTTGGGCCATAAACTAATAATTTGTGGTTTTTTTCATGTACAAAATTCATACAAATGCACATTGAGAAACTTCTGTATAGCCAACTCTGGGAACTGACACAGTACGTGGGATAGGTCTGGTTGCTAGGTCTGGTTGTGGGGTTCATATTCTTTATCCTGAGATCCTGTGGTTATACCCATGATTTTTCTGTTATCTGAGATGTGTTATTAAGCAATAACCTAGTTGTGAATCAGAAATTACTTGCTTTTTCTCTCATACATCTAGTAGTACAAATTTTAGTAGTTAAAAATCAGTGTCAATTTGTCAGTTTTTTTTAATTTAGCAAGTTTTTAATATTGGTTTTGTGTTGTCCAAGTTGCCCTTTTCTGGTTGTATATAAATGGTGCTGCAGTGAGGAGATGCTTAGGTTTTATCAACATCCCACACAGGGCAGAGAGAAGCCACCAACACCCAAACACATATTGTGACATATTATATAATCCTTTCTAAGCTGAAATTAAAAAGGTATTAAAATTATAGTTTGTTACTTAACAGTTACAAAAAGGCAATCAAGATTTGAATCAACCAGTTACTTTTGAGCTCCTTTCTGCTGCTGAACTGTATCCAACCCATAGTAGAGGACTATTGATCTTAGTAGTATGGAAATAGGGTGACCTATTTTTTTAGGCAGCTGTAGATCAAAAGGATTGAGAGATAAATTGGAGTAGGGATTCAGGTTGGGGAGAACAATGCTCAGACATTATTACAATATCCTTGATAGATAATCTAAGTGTAAGGGTTAGTGACTAGACCAGGAGTGTGTTCAGCAGTAGAAGTAAAAAAAAAAAAAATGGTAAAAGGTTGACAGCCAACACTGCTTCTGAATATACAGGATTCTGAATTCCTTACAAGTCCAAAGCCAACCAGTGCCATCCCCTTTTTACACATGACAAAATGGAGGCTCAAAAGAGTGGTGAAAATGCAGGGATGTTAACCTGAATCTTTCTCAGTTTCCTCTTTGTATGGTTATATAATGACAAAGCGGACTTGTTGATAAGATCAAATGAATTGCTCACACAATAAAGAAAGAAATAAAATATAAGTCATAGTGACTGGTAATGATTGTTACTGGATAGTCAGGAACGTGGAATAGGTAAAAGTTTCAGAAGGATCTGAAGAATGCGGAAAGAACCCAGACTGCAGTGCTCCCGGAGGGTGCAATGTTTAAAGTTGCCATTGCTGATTTGGGAAAGGAATCTTGTGCAGCTAATGCTGCACTCCTATTTTCTGAACTGAACCAACAGCCAGGTAGAAGGCAGGAAGGAGATTGACTGGCAACAGTGGAGGTAGTGAAGATTACAGAAGCCACATAAACAGACCTGGAAAGAAGCTGAATACCTCTGGCAGCCAAGCATGAAGTTAAGGTCTCTGTTGTGTAGCCACAGAAGTAAGTAGCTGAGGGAATAACTGTTCTATTAACTGGAATTATGTCCACAGAATTGATAAAAGATCATTCCAGGAGTCCGTCCCTTCATCAGAAGCCCTTCTCTCCCACTTTTTCCCATTTGTCAGAACCTTCAGGGGCTCCCAGAACCAAAATCTTTCCACCTTTCCAAATGGTCTTCTCTTTTTGTGCAGCCTCACTAGTCACAGGTTTTCAAGGGAAGGTGTTAGAGAGAAGTGCAGGGTTATGAATGGGTTCAACAGACAGCTTGTTTAAAGGAGGCCCATCAGGTAGAGGCAGCATCCATGTTGCAATGATATTACCATTTCTTGTTTATGTTGGAGTGATCTGGGGTTGGAAGAGGATTCTCAACAAGACTAGCTGAGGTAGAGAAGTTATAATGCCAGGCTGAAAGTTGGGAGATGAACCTTAAAGGGCACATGAAATATGCGTGTTTTGAGAGAAAAAATATATACTTATCAGTATAATTTACATGATAATCACAGAGGCAGGAATGTTTATATGGTATGTGTCCAGGGATAGCATGTCCTGGCTATTCTACAGTGGAGGTTTGGAAATGAAGATGATACAGTACTGGACTTTAACGGCAAGAGAAACAGTTTCTGGCTTTGCATGATGTGCTGCACATAGAGGGAGCCATTGCTCTTTCTGCTTATGCCTTGGACATGTGCATTCGTAATTGGCAGGAGCAAAGGTTGATGGGCTCAGAATGGGAGACTTTTGGAAAAGAAAACCATTTCTATTTTTTTCAGGCATCTTAAAAACAAGTTATCTTTCTCTTATTTCTCTGGTTTTTCATTGAACTTCAGGAATTCTTACAATAATGAATATGCAAATTTGAAGAGATTTCATTAAATAATGCCTGAAAATATAGGTAAATTACAAGAGTAAATGTTTATTTTATTTTTAATCTGCAGTTAAGTCTTATCAGCATGGTTTTATTTTAATGTAACTTATTATACAAGCTTGAGTTGGACCTTTTGTATTGTTTTTATTATTTTATAAATTTTTATTTCAGTTTATTATTTTGCATCCCAAATGTGCCCCCTCTCTTCTCTCCTCCCAGTCTCCCCTTACCCTCCTTCCTCTTTCCCCTCTATCAACCTTTCCCAGCACATCAAGTCATAAGGACTGAGCATATCTTTATCCCCTGAGGCCAAGCAAGGCAGCCCTGCCAGGGGGAAGTGATCCAAAAGCAGACAATAGAGTCCATGCTAGAAACAGCCCCCACCCCTACTCGCCAGGCAAGCTATGTGAACACCAAGCGCCCATTGGCTACATGTGTATAGAGAGCCTACGTCTTTAGCTGATGTCTCAGTCTCTGAAAACCCGCATGAGACTGCGTTGGTTGTTTCTGTTGGTCTTCTTGTGAGGTTCCTGTCCCCTCTAGATCTTTTCAACTTTCGCCCAACACTTCCACAAGACCCCAGAGCTTTGCACAATGCTTGGCTCAAGTCCCAGCATCTGTTTCAATCCACTGCTGACTGGAGCCTCACAGAGTACAGTCAAATTAGGCTCCTGTCTGCAAGCATAGCAGAGCATCATTATTAGTGTCAGGGGCTAGCTTTCTACCATGGGGCAGGTCTCACATTGGGCCAATTATTCGTATATTCATTCATTTACATAAGATAATAAACATTAAATTCCTTACCTTCACCTATAGAATAAAGGCTGAGCAAGCCACAGTAATGCCGAGTTGAGTGGTGAATAGTGGGGTAGGGTTGTTTCCATTGCTTTCAGTCCCCAAGAATCAGCATTCATATTTCAGTTTTGGAAAACTTGATGTGTCTTAATGTACACTCTATGCTGAGGAAAGGGACAGGCAATGCCTTAGACTAAAGCCTCATTTTGTCCATACTTTTTTTATAGCTGGTATATGGAGAAGTTTTATTATTATTGGTTGGCTTCCATTATTGTATGAGGCTCGCTTTCAGGAATTATTTAATGGAGTAGTAGTCAGGCAGGGATTATTGAAAGATATGTCATCTTATAGATATTTTAGTAAATTTAGATGTTTAAAATTAATATTTGATAAAGCTAGAGAGATGGCTCGTTGGAGAAGAGTAGATGGTGCTCTTGCAGAGTACCCTAGTGCAATTCTAAGCACAGACATGGTGTTCTGCAAGCACCGTAATTCCAGCTCCAGTTCTCTGACATTCTCTTCTCACTTTTGTTGGACACCAGGCATGCATGTAGTACATATGTAGGCAAATCTTCGTACAAACAAAATAAATAATAAAAATCCTTTAATGTTTCTGCTGCTTATTTGTCATAGATGAAAAAACATTGGAGGAATAAACACTTAAATGAATGTGATTTTAAATTTGTATATTGCTACCTTCACATTGTGGAGTTAGAATTATGTACATCTGAGCACTTTAATCCCTAACAAGTTTTACTCTCATTGAAAAATATGGCTATTCATATATTTCTCCACTGAGTTAGCTGTAAAGAAAATATATCTTTGTATGTGTTCTGGTTTCTTATCCCAAAGAGATACAGTGCTTGTAGAGAGAGAGAGAGTGCATATACTTTTGGGAGGAACACCTGATGCTTCCAAAGAGTGCTCATAAAAAAACTAAGTTCATATGGTTTTGTTTGAAAAGTCAGTTTGCTAAGACTGTGGTCCTTTATCTGTAAGTTACCATAGTTGAGCTATAGTGTTAGCTGAGGTCTGTGGGAAGTGATTTTGGTCATGGGTAATATGTAATAGTAGAGTCATCCCCTTGAGTGGGAATGTGAGTGGGGGGAGAGGAGAGAAGAGAAGTGACAAGCTTATGACATAGCTTCTGAAGTGGCTCAAGGCCAGCCAATGGAGACAGAGTGAGACCCACACTATAGACTCCCCTTTCTTCCTGACAGGGTGTCACAGCTATTTTTTGACAGTGGGTTGCTTAAGTAGACAACTTGCTTGAGATGGAATCACTGAGATGTAAAGTCTAATGGACTCAGATCGGAAGAGGTTTGAGTGAACCTGTGTTGGTATTTGCAGAATTGATAATATCTATTTCAATGTTATCAGGATAAACAAGCAAAGTAATGGAATAGTACTCAATACCATGCATGCATCCACATGCTCGGGTATCACCCACTGCTTAGGTGATTCACTTGCAGGACTCCACCTGCATGCATGCATTTCAAAGGGTGGCATTTTAGTTGCCATTTGTTAAACGTTATGCTCCAAGGAAAAACAGTCTCTCTTTCTGCTGTCTTCCATCTTCTTTTCATTATGTAACATTAAAAGGGCAATTATCATTCGTGTTGTGTATTTCTTCCCTCTAATTTTATATGTATAATAGTTAGTTAGTTAGTTAGTTATGTCTGTGATACATTGCCTGAAATAATTTATGTAAAGAAAGCAGGATTTATTTTAGTGCATGGTTTTGGGGATATAGTCCATGCCATCCTGACTACTCTTTCTCCCACTAGGCTCCTTTTTTAAGAGTTCCATAGCTCCTAAAAAGCACCCGTGGAGGAATAAGTATTTAAATACACATGGAGTTCCCTTCACACCCAAGCTACTTCCCATTAGAAATAATGTGCTAGTAATTTTGTTAACAGTTATAATGTGGCAGACATTTTACACAAGTATTGCAAATACTTATAAAACCAGCAAAACAGACACTTTGTCCCATTTTACATAACTGAAAAACTGAGGCTTAAAGTCACAGTGCTGGTAAATAGAGAGCTATCCAGGATTTAAACAGTATTTTACAAAAAGATTCTAACAAGTGTCAAAGTGAATGTTATTTTCTAAAAATAATATAACAAATAGTATAACAAAATTTGCGAAACAGTTATGTATGTAAACTTGCAAGGCAATTGTTATCTACTGAAGAGAAACTGTGTGGGAAACTGAAGATCAGAAACTCTTAAGTAGGTGGTTAGTATTATGTAATCACATAAAAGACTCTAAATTTGAACCCATCTGATCTGGTCACAAAGACTTTTACCCCATGGCTGGTGGCGACACCTATTGGAAATTGTGAACACAGCATTACACACTGGGCAAAACCAAGGTGGAAAGGTAAGGATGGTGTGATGAAGTAAAGCTGAGGGTAAGTTCAAGCCGGGGATATGGCAAGTCTGACTTTTTGTTTCTTTCCTTTCTAGGTGACAGCCTCCTCTGCTGCCAGCAGCAAGTCTCCCGGTATGAGTTCCACAGAAGCTAAGGTAAAGAACCTGTGAGAGGCAACCTGAATAATCGCCACGTAGGCTGCTATGAACACTTGTTGACAGATGTGTTCCTTAGCTTAGGAACTGCACATTCTGGAAGTTGGCATCATCTTCCTGAGTTGGAAGCTTGTGCAAATTCTCCTCTAATTGATTTCTGTTGTTTGAGACTCTCTCAAAAGAATCACTGCTGGAATTTTTTTATTACATTTTTGAAAAGAAGGGAGATACTTTCTCTGAGTAATTTCTCTGGTACTGAGTAAACAGGGATTCTAGCTTCTTGGTAACAGTTGTAATAAATTTGGTAGACATTTAGAAGTGAAAAAGGTAATACTAACTGACCACGGAAGCAAAAGAAAAGGGTACTGGTTGTTTCAGATGCTTTCTGATACATGGGTCATGGAGTAGAGTACCATCTCTTTGACAAATTTCTTTCAACTCTGTTGCTTATTTATTCTTGTATTTATTTGTTGAATTTCAGAAGAATAAAAGGAGTGTGGTTGCTTCATGGGGTGAGCCTCGCTCTAACACATGACTGAAGCTGTCTAAACATCTCTCCCATAGTTATTGCAACTCAACCTGTTTCTTAGAAATATTTCCGCGTATAAATTAAAGAGGAGGCATTGACAGTTGTTTGTGTATTCCAATAATTGGCTGTGTTAAGAGCTTCTGGCTCTTCGTTTTATCAATTTGCTTAATCTACAATTTCCAGCTTATGCTTGCTTATTGTCTCCCATGTCACTGTGTGGTCTCAGCAGTTTCCTCTTCCTCGGGTGTGGCAGCATAAGTTACTACCTCATCGTGAGTTAGAACAGTGCAAATATCTGGAGCAAACTGTCCGTTTACCTAAGTTTTATAAAGCTTCACTTTAAAATTTATTTAAAATTTATTTTTTAATTTTAATTTATTTAAAATTTACCTGAAGGTTTTATTTAATATTTTACCTTTATGTTGATTTCTTAACATATTAAAATATTATACTGTCTGTTAATAACCCATTAGTTGTTGTTTGTTCAATTATTTTAAAAAATCATATACACAAATATATATTTGTACTGCTGGGGACTGAACATAGGACCTTGAGGCTTCATGCATACTAAGCAACTAAGTACTCTACCTCTGAGGTCTGTTCCTAGCCACTTCAGTCTATCTTGATATTGAAAGATTATGTAAAACAAAATGCAAAATAAAATATCAATGGCAAGGAAGGACAGATATATGGGCTATTTTTGTTGTTTTGGTTCACGTAGCTGTTGCCTGGGTCTGACCCCGTGCTTCAGCCTGAGGGCCAGGGCGTATTTCTCTGCCATGGTTTCCAGAGCAAGTGTAAGCATTCCTCAGGCTTTACAAAGCACAATCATAAGAATTCCTGGCAATCAAAACAAACAAACAAAACTTTAGAAGGAGGAAAGAAGGTAGGAAATGAGAGGTGGGGGACAAAAGTGAAACACATGAAGAAATATTACCATTGATTGATGTAAACCATTTTGTTCTCTACTTGTTTCCCTTGGTGTATTTCAATCCCAGGCCTCCATTATTGTATCTTCACTACTTCTGCTGTTTCTCATGACTACACAGTGCTGATTGTAATAACCTCCTCTGGAGATGACAGGAGCTTGAGCTTCATTGGTCCATGTCTGCAAATGTTTGGACCTTTTAGTGAAAAGATGCTAATTCAGGGAAATAGAGATTACAAACCCTTTTCTTGTTTACATTTTTTCAAGTAGGCCTACTATATATGAAGTAGATTATATGTCTAGATCTGTGTTCATATATCTTAGCCTTGAACATTAGAATTGGTTTTCCTTGGTTGTAGGATGGGTAGTCACGATGTAATTCCTGAGAATTTGTGCATCTTGAATTGGAGCGAGACAGCATAGCTGAGGGTGTTATTTCTTTACCATCTGTGGTTCTGGGCATCTCCTCTTTGCTTCGGTTTCCTTATCTGTACAATGTGAAAAAAATGATAATGATGCCCATTTCAGAAGACTGCATAAAGAAACAAACAGTGACCCATGCCTGTCCCGTAGCAAATGCCCACTGCGTGTGAACTGCTGGCCAGTAGAGAGACCATGCAGCCCCGGAACTGAATACACAATGCCAGCTCCATCACACAGTCTTTTGGAAACTTATTTACATTGTAGATCTTGAATTACTTCCTGAGAAGAGGTATAATAATATTATTGTCCCTGAGAGTCATGATACTTAACAAGTGAGCTGCCTTCAGAGCTTAAGAAAAGATCTGGTGTCTGTGAGCTGCTAACAGAGCTTAGGAAAAGATCTGGTGTCTGTGAGCTGCTAACAGAGCTTAGGAAAAGATCTGGTGTCTGTGAGCTGCTGGAAAAGCCCTTAGGCTCTGCTTGTCCCATTAGGGTTCTGTTTGGGACCATTACTATCAAAAATAATTTTTGTGATTATTTATTTCAATATACATTATATTAATAGCCGCTTGTGTCTAAAAACGCCATCTCAATTGTAGTTTAAAGATTTCCCAAGTAATATCTTGATTACCAAACTGTCAAATTGAAAGTACTAATAAATTCCAACTATGATACAATTATCTGGCTTATTTCCTTTGTAAATTGTTTAATAAATTACATTTGTGGAAACTAAAAGAAGATTCACAAACAGAAGAACACAAACTAAAATTCATTAGCGAAGACATACTGTGAAGGAATCCCAAATTTCTATTAAAAACATTTGATAATGAGCTTTGATTCTTTTTCTCCCAAACAATGGAATAGTGGTATAACTGGGAGGCATTTCATGAGGATGATTTTACCTTCATCAAAAAAGCATCAGGCATGATAAATTAAAAGAATATTTGATTTAGCTTTTTCAAATAACAAAATAGTGTTTAAAAAAAACTACAAAAACGTAGCAGCTTTGCTTACATCATCAGGCAGCCAAGAGAGGAAAAGTAACAGGAGGCACTAAGACTGCTTTGGGATCAATTACCTTGGAAAGTTTATGAGGCATGAATCAAGGTTTGTGCTGATGTGTATGTTGCCTTCCATAAATGGTGGCTGATACATTTATGGAGGCTTTTGTTATTTGTATATTTAGACAGGTCACCTTTTGCTGGTAAAAGGTCTGATAAAACATTGCACCAAAGATCCTTCAGAAGCATGCTTAGAACTTTAGAATACAATTCTACATTTAAGAATATAACATATAATTTACAAAATTGTATTTAAAACCATGGATAGAATTTCAGAAAGCTTATAATGACAATTGTGACCTCTTTTGTTTGTATTCATTGGATCATAGTCAAACACTAGATAAAAAACAAGATTATAGTAGTTTTAACACAAAAAAGAACCTTAAAATTAATTTTAAAAATGGAAATCCTCATGAAAAAATATAGACCTGAACTGAAAGACTTGCTTGGAACCCTAGTGTTTATGTGCCTAAATCTCCATGGAGTTATGTTTGTTAGGTTTGAAGAATAGGTCTTGATATGACCATTTTGGCCCATTATGTAGATTGTCAGATAAAAATGAAATTACTCTGGGGCTTATGCTCTTATATTAGGTCCTTGCAGTCAGCGTACAGATGGAAGGACCACATCCACCTGACAAGAAAAGGCACAGAAAACAGGTGATGTGGTGTATTGTGCCCAGCAGCTCTATTTACTATCTCTTCAGCCTCTCAGCATGTGCTGTAATTCCAGTCCACATATTCTGTAATGGCATGACTTCTTCTAGGCTTAACTGTCAAGCACACACTGGCACTAAAAATAACTTCTCCACTCCCTCTGCCTCGGTGCTGCCACTGCCCAATTCTTTCACACTCTGACAGCCTTTTTAAGTATTTCATTATTTAAAAAAAGTTATGTTAGGGACTTGGGAGGACAAAGCCTTGGAATTGAAGGGAGGAAGACTTGCATCTAATGTTGCTGATGTGTTTACTGCAATGTTATTAGTAAAACTCTTTGTGTATGCTTGATCCACACAGCAAGAAACAAAGTGTTACCTGCCATATGGCTAGTAATATCTGGAGTATGTGATCAACTTAAGTCAAAACTTTATATTGATAATACCAAAATCATTTAGTTGAAGAAAATCTATTACAATCTCATTGAACTATCTCCACTGTTATTTTTAACTTTTCTTTAATTATTTTTTTCCTAAATTTAGGCAGTGAAAACAGAGTCTGAGAAGTCACAATCAAGTGAGGTAAATGATTTAAGTCTGTGAGTGAATTATTCTGACCCTTTTAAAAATAATAATGAATGAGTAGTTTCCTGTAAAGATAAAGGGATTTGTCAGCTAATTTAAATTACTTTGGCTATTCTGTTAAATATAACTTCATAGAATGCATATAAAATATTTACAACATTAAATCTATACATTGTTAAAATATTTTTAAACAATATTTCACAAATTATTTTATTCAAATGTAAATTTTAATCAAATTTTTTTTTTAAAGAAAGAAACAAAGGAGAAAAGATCAACCAGAGGAGATGGCCTGGTAAGTAAAGGTGCTTTCTCTGTAAACCTGAATTCAAACCCCAGAGCCCACAGCAGGGAAAAAACAATTCCTGAAAATTGCCTTTTAACTTTAGCACTATGATATATGCATGTGCAAGCACATGGATGTGCGCACACACAAATATACAGACACTCACATATACTCACACTCATGCCCACACATACACATATACATACATACAGGCATACACACGTGCATGCACACATGAGTGCACACACATGTACACATACACATAGGCACATACACATGCACATACTTGTATACTCATATGCACTAACAATTTTAGAAGGAAAAAAGACAGTGCAAGTTATCGGCTCCTTGAAATATAGGAGCAGTGTGTTCTGTGGATGATAGTGGGCAGGTTTATCTTGACAGTCTTCCCTGGGTGGTGGAGATGTTATGAGTCAATCAGGCCCCTTCCCCTAGAAACAACTCCTCCTGCTTCCATTTCGCTTAGGTGTCCAGACTAAAGTCATTCTGCCTTCATAGGAAGATGGAATCCAGGGACCATCTTTCCCTTCACCACATCTTTCCCCTCAGTACAGTGCTGCATTTTACTCTTTCAATTGTTTAAGCAAATGCTTAGGACCATAAGGTTTTCTGTAGGGCCGAGAACTGAGGCAGACATTGGAAGCACAGATACAGATGGGGCCAAGGGGTGCATATATGCCCCTGCCTGCAGCCTTTACATAGTGACTTCTAGAGGGAAGAATTTAGAAATGAAGTGAAAACTGTTTTCTCTTCAACATTTCAATGCTTGTGGTTTATCGACCAAATGTCAAGAGAACTAGAACTTTGGGAATATCACCATATTTCATCTCCTATGAACAGAGACTCTTCAAAATGAACTCAGTAAGGGAAATAGGGACTATTTCTGACATGAACTCAATGGTGAGCTCTTTGGCCTCCCCACCCAGCAAGGGAGGGGCAGCCCTCCTAGGCCACAGAGGAGCACTTTGCAGCCAGTCCTGAGGATACCTGATAAACCAGGACCAGATGAAAGGGGAGGAGGATCTCCCCTATCAGTGGGCTTGGAAAGGGGCGGGGAGGAGAGGAAGGAGGGCGGGTGGGATTGGGAGGGAATGAGGGAGGGGGATTCACCTGGGATACAGAGTTAATAAAATGTAACTAATAATAAAAATAACAAATAAATAAAAATAGAAAAAAGAAAAAACAAAATGAACTCAGTGGGCTGTGGGGTGTCACTGCTCAGCAAACTTAGTGCTCACATTAGTCTTTGATGCCTTTGTAGGTAGTCTGGCAGCTACTGATTGATCTTAGGGAATGTGCAAAGCAGCCAGGAGTTTAGAGAAATGTGTGTCTTTGAAGACGTATTTCTAGAGAAACAACTCAGTTTTTCCTGTTTCTGATGATTTCCAACAGTGGAGACTGCTGTAGCCACTGTTGACCACAGTGTATGCCTGGAGCTTCTCCCAATGACAGAATGCTTTAGTTGGAATTGTATTCTTAGGACAATTTGGAATTGTAAGAATAGTAGATTTTAATACAATAATTCAGTTTTTACTTCTTCAAAATTAACAGCCACCTCTGGTTCATGAGAAAAAGTCTCAAGAAAGAAAAACAAAGGAAGGTCTGGAGGTGAGTGCCTATTGCTAGGACTCCTGTGCAGTGGTGTCTGTTGTGATTTGTGAGTGACTTGTTTCCTCAGCTGACCCAGTGCAATCATGTGGTAACAGTACTGTTCCAGGAATTTTTTTTTTCTTTTTTGGTTTATTGAGAGAAGGTTTCTCTATGTAATCTTGAGTATCCTGGAACTAGCTCTGTAGACCAGGCTGGTTTTGAACTCAGATCCGCCTGCCTCTGCCTCTGTGATCCACCACCACCCAAAGTGTTCAGTGATTCTTTTTTTTAAAATAAATTTATTTATTTTTATATCAATTACAGGTTAGGTACTTTGCATCCCAGGCATAGCCCCCTCCTTCCCACCCCCTCCAAGTCCACCAACAGGGGAGGGCCTCCTCCCCTTCCATCCAACCAAGCTCATCCTGTCTCCTCAGGGTTGGCTGCAATGTCCTCCCCTGGGATCTAGCCAGTCTGTCACTCCCCAGCATGTATGGGGGAGGGTCAAAGAGTCAGCCATCAAGTTCAAGACTGAAACAGTCCCTGTTTCCCTCTTCAGTCCGACACCGAGCTATCATGGGCCCCTTCTGAGCATGGGTTCCAGGCCACATCCACACATGGTCCTTGGTTGTAGAAACTGTCTCATACAAGACCCCTGTGCCCTGCTCAGTTTGGTCTTTGTGGAGCTCTTGTTCTCCCCAAGTCTCACCAACCTCCCCCATTTCTATCATCT
>CM053761.1:68911806-68989726 GCA_028658305.1 Pachyuromys duprasi | reverse complement strand
AAACAGGGACTGTTTCAGTCATGATCTTGATGGCTGACTCTTTGACCTTCCCCCATACAAGCCGGAGAGTGACAGACTGGGTAGATCCCAGGGGAGGACATTGCAGCCAGCCCTGAGGAGACAGGATAAGCTGGGGTTGGATGGAAGGGAAGGAGGTCCTCCCCTGTTAGTGGACTTTGAGGGGTCGGGGAAGAGGGACATGAGGGAGGGAGTGGGAGGGTAGGAGGGAATGGGGGAGGGGGCTACGCCTGGGTTTCAAAGTACCTAACCTGTGATTGAGATAAAAATAAATAAATTAAAAAAAAAAAAAAAGAAGAAGGGGGATATAGAAAGACCTGGAGAGGACAGGAGCTCCACAAGGAGAGCAACAGAACCAAAATATCTGGGCACACGGGTCTTTTCTGAAACTAATATTCCAACCAAGAACCATGCATGGAGATAACCTAGAATCCCTGCACAGATGTAGCCCATGGCAGCTCAGTATCCTAGTGGGTTTCCTAGTAAGGAGAACAGGGACTGTCTCTGACATGAACTCAGTGGCTGGCTCTTTGATCATTCCCCCCTCAGGGAGCCTTACCAGGCCACAGAGAAGGACAATGCAGCTGGGATACAAAGTGAATAAACTGCAATTAATATAAAAAATACAGATTAAATAAAAAAACTCCAGTGAGAGTTACACAGATACCCACAGCACAGTGGTTCCTTATATAATTCTATACATATTTTCATTTTTTATGATTTCATACATGTATATAATGTATTTTGATCATCTTTATTACCTATTGACCTCTCTCATCCCTAACCCTACCTGGCTGAACAGACTTATCCCAATAATGTCCACCCCCCAACTTGCATGATTTTGTTTGTTTTGTTTTTGCCCACAACTGAGTTCAATTAGAGCTCCTTGCATAAGCAGACATGGGGAGTTATTCATAAAAGCTCCCGTCTTAAATTTAGACTTACTTCCTTTTGTTATGTTAGTCCTTGAACTTAAATAAGATATATACAGAATACATACATGTATTTGTTAGTGTATGTTAGTATATGTAATTTTTTACTATGGGAAGCCAGTCATTGTAGGATCCTTTCAAAATTATCCCATACACTTTTCTGTGTATTTGTGAAGCCACCACTGTCATATATCAACTTTTCAAGGTGTAGTTCTTCACTATATTCTGTTCACTGGTCACTTTTTACTCCTGTGCAATACTACACTGCCTTGCCTAATACAATTTTATAGTTCACCTTGATCTCTGGTGAGTGACACCCCACCCCCAACTTGTTCTTCTCTTTCCTAATTGTATTAGCTAGTTTCAGCTCTTTTCTTCATTCAAATGTTAAAATAAGCTTGTCAAGTTAAAAACAAAAACTCAGTTGAGGTTGTAATTTAAATTGCATTAGAGGAAATTAATTTGAGGATGAAAGACAGCTTTATAATATTAAGTTTTCTTATCCTTAAATATGATTTCATCTCCTCCCTTAATTTAGATGTTCTCAAACGTCTTTCAATGGACTTTCATACTCTTTTCACAATTGCATCTTTATAACGGCTTGACTTACTGCCAGGCACCTTGTATTTTTATCACTATGACTTACATGCTATCAACATTTTATGTTTAAATTCTCAAAGCCTTATTAGTTACTGTTGTTCATTATTGTGTCCATTTTATAATTAAGCTACGCTGTACAAACAGGATGTCTGAGAATGTAGCTCAGAATGATAGAAGGCTTGCCTAGCATTTACAAGGCCTTAGGTACAGTCCCCAGTACAGGTAAGAGGCAGGTTTGTGTAATTTGAGTTATTTTTTTCATGTCATCAGTAGCCTCATGAGGGTTACAAAACATGACACAGAGTGAGTGAGTTCCAAATCCAGTGCTCTTACACTCCAGTTTATACTCTGTCCCTTGATGATTTTCTTTACTGTCAACATTTTTCAATGAAACAACATAAGGTACAGATAAATGGCAGGAAAAGCATTTGTCTCTATGGTAAAACAAACAAAAATAAACAAAACAAAAAAATGTATTCCCAAATTTTATGTCTCTATATAAACCTGAGGAACTCTGTTTAAATGTGTATTTTAATCCTATTGGTCTGAGGTGGAGTTTAAAGGCATTTGGAGATTCTTTTTTTAATTAATTATTTTATTTATTCACTTTTCTTCCTAATTGTAGCCTACTCCCTCCTCTCCTTCTGGGCATACCTTCCTTCCCCTAATCTCTCTTCCCTCTTCTCCAGAAGAGGGGAGCTCTCCCTCTACCCACCCACCCCAGCTCACCAAGTGTCACCATGACCGAGCACATCCTCTTCCCCTGTGGCTTGGCAAAGTATCTTCACCAGGTGGAGAGTGACCAAAAAAGCAAGCAACAAAGTCCATGTTAGAGACAGCCTCCACTCCTCTTACTAGGGAACCCACATGAAGCCTGAGCTACCCATAGGCTGTCTATGTAGGAGGCCTGGGTCCAGTCTATGTATGATCCTGGGTTAGTACTTCAGTCTCTTCAGGCTACTCTGGGCCCTGCTTAATTGACTCTGTTGGTCTTCTTGTGCAGCTCCTGACATCTCCAGATCCTTCTATTCTTGCCCCTACTTTTCCACAAGACTCCTTATGCTTTGCCCAATGTTTGCCTGTGAGTTACAGCATCTGTTACAATCTGCTGCTGGGAAAGGTTCTCAGAGGACAGCTATTCTAGGCTCCTGTCTGTCAGCATAGTGGACTACCATTAATAGTGTCAGGGGTTGTGTTTCTCACATGGGGTTGGTCTCAGGTTGGGCCAAGCATTGGATGGACACTCCCTCAATCTCTGCTCTATCTTTTCCCTTGATCATCTTGTAGACAGGGTATATCTTGAATCAAAGTTTTTCTGGGTGGATTGGTGCTTCGCTTCCTATACTAGGAGTTCTGTCTAGTTAAAAGGTATCCTCTTCAGTCTCCATGACTCCTTCTACTAGCAGTCTCAGCTAGAGTGACCCTCATATCCTCCCAAAAGCCTACCCTCTCTTAGGTCTCCAGCTTGCAATAGAAATATCCTTATCCATGGTTTCTCTTCTCTCTGTAGGCCTTCTGTCCTCCAGCCCCAGATCTTCCCAGGGCTGGTCTCCATCCTTATTTCTTTCTGAGCTCCCTCTCCTACTTTGTTCCCTCTCTTCAACCACTTCTGCTATCTATTCTACTTCTCTTCCTGAGTGAGATTTAAGCATTCTTCCTAAGACTTCCTTGCTACTAATCTTTGGGTTTGTGAATCGTAGTATGTTTATCTTGTACTGTAATGACCAAAAACCACTTATAAGTGAATACATACAATATGCATCTTTATGAGTTTGTGTTACCTCACTCAGGATGATCTTTTCTAGTTCCATCCATTTGCCTGCAAATTGAATGATTTCCTTCTTTTTAATAGCTGAATAGTATTCTTTGTACCCCCTCTGTATACAAATGACAAACAGGCTGAGAAAGAAATTAGGGAAACTACACCCTTCACAATAGCCACAAATAATATAAAGTATCTTCCCCTTCACAATAGCCACAAATAATATAAAGTATCTTGGTTTAACCCTAACCAAGCAAGTGAAAGGTTGTATGAAAACAAACAAACAAACTTCAAGTCTCTGAAGAAAGAAACCAAAAAGGATATCAGAAGATGGAAGGATCTCCCATGCTCATGGATCAGTAGGATTAACAGAGTAAAAATGGCCATCTTACCAAAAGCAATCTATATATTCAATACAATCCCCATCAAAATTCTAACACTATTCTTTATAGACTTTGAATGAACAATTCTATACTTCACATAGAGAAACAAACAAACAAAAAACCCAGAAAACCCAGAATACTTAAAACAATCCTATACAATAAAAGAACTTCTGGAGGTATCTCGATTCCTGACTTCAAGCTATACTACAGAGTGATAGTAATAAAAACTGCATTATTCTGGCATAGAAAAAGACTGGTTTATCAATTGACTCCAATCAAAGACTCAGAAATAAACACACACCTATGGACACTTGATTTTTGACAAAGGAGCTAAAATTATACAATGGGAAAAACTTCAACAAAAGTGCTTATATAACTATATGTCTCCATGTAGAAAAATGCAAATAAATCTGTATTTATCACCCTGCACAATACTCAAGTCCAAGTGGATCAAAGACCTCAATGTAAAACCAGATATACTAAATCTACTAGAGAAGAAAGTGGAGAAAAGCCTTGGACTCATTGACACAGGTGACAACTTTCTGAACAGATCACCTACAGTCCAAGCTCTAAGATCAACAATTAATAAATGAGACTTCTTGAAACTGAAAAACTTCTGTAAGGCAAAGGACACTGTCTACAGATTGGTAAAACATCTTCACCAATCTTAACATATGACAAATGCATATGTTTATTTTGCATATAAAGAACTCAAGAAACTAAACACCAACCAACAAAATAATACATTCGGAGACTCTTAAATATGTCTTCAGCAACTTCCAAACTTTTTCATAATTTGTGCACCTTCTGTTATATTTAATACTAGCCACTTCACATTATTTAGTGTTTTCATTTCTTAGATTTTATTTAAGTCACAACTCTATTTATTGATCACATGATAACTAAAGACACTAAGGTACAAAATCACTAATGATGGCATTGTTAGGAAGTGAAATAACACAGATGCTGCAGGTCCTACAAACTCACTTCAAGAACCACTCCACTGCACAGAAAAGTTACACCAATGGAGTCCCACCAAAATGGCTGCCTACAAATGATCTAAACATGATGAAAACAGCAATAAAGATGCAAATATGTAAGGGGAAACCTCAAGCTTTCTCATCCCCAAAGAACTACCGGCAACTGGGGAATGCTGAAAAATGAGAGACACAATCTTCCCCCAAAAGAAGCATAGTGATAGGTTATTCAAAACCAAATGATCAGCCCTGAAGTTACACACACAGATAACATTATATGGACTGAGACTGAGCAAGTCGTATTTTTGTATTTGGAAACACACACACACCACACACATGCACTCCTCCCTCTCTCTCACACACACACACATACACTTACACACGTACACTGCACCCCCCCAACAACTATTAAAGAAGCATAGATTTCAAAGAGAACAAGGAGGAAGGGTGGAAGAAGGAAAAAAGAAGGTAAATGATGTCATTATGCAACTAAATCTCAAGTGTTTGAATGAAGAAGAAGGCAGAAGAAGAAGGGTAGAGAAGGAGGAAGAGGAAGAAGTAGAGGGAGGAGGAAGAGAGCAGCAGCACCCTAACAATGACTGTTGGGGAAATTCCACCAGGTGGCAGCAGAAGTTCTTTGTTTATCTCCAATGACTTCCTTGCTGCTTGGTGGATGAAAAGCTAGCAGAGAGATGACAGGGTGAGTTATAACAGGAGCATGACTCAGGGCCCTACACTCTTGCTGTCTCCTGTAGGCCTGCCCACAAGAGCACTTGTGTTGACAGTGGGTTTTCATTAGAAGCATCTAGCTATCACACAGCTCTCCCCCGGAAACTTCATCAAGAGACTTGAACAGCAAAAGGGAAAATGAGATTTCCCTGAGTTGTTTTCTTATCGTGATGATTATAACATAGGTGCCTAATGAAGAAAGCGAAATAAGATATGAAATATTTGGATGGAGATGAGAAGAGGAGACAAATCATTCACTCTGGGATCAGGGGAGCTGCTCAAGCAAAGAAATCTGCAGTCCTGGCCCAGATTCAGGAAATCAAGCCTGATGGAGAGGACTGTCAGCTTTACCCCAGAACCCAGCAGCTGGGTTCACAGATTCAGAGTTTAGAGTTAGGACTAGAGGTTAAGATTCAGAAACCCAAGCCTGTTTCAGGGAACCATTAGCTTCGTTACGGAACCCAGTAACTCTGTTCCTGGATTCAGGAAACAAATCTTGACACACATGACCGTCAACTTCCTGCCGGAGCCAGCATGAGTGTCTCCGGCTACACCACATTGTCTTTCTGTATCAGTCTTTCCTTTAATAGTAATATTAAAAATTGTGGGTTTTAATCATAAAAGGGAACCCATCGCTTTTTAATCTTTCTCGCACCAAGCTTGGTCAGGTGAAAATACTCCAGTATCAGTAGTGAGTTCACTGTGCTCTTAGGACTAATCTCCAGCATAAACCTGTGTGTGAGGCGGCTCTAGTACTGGACTTCAGGGTGCTTGGTGATATTCTATAGTCCTGGGCAGGTCTCACCTTCTCTTCAGCCATCATTCTGCATTATCTCTCTTCTACTGATGTGCATACCCCAGGGAATTAGCACAATCTAGAGCAGTTCTTCACAATATAGTGGTATGGAGAAAGTGGAACAGAAAAACGTAGCAAGGCCATGATTACTAATGCTTAGGGAGATCTCACCCAGCTCCAATGCTTGGGACTCAGGCAAGCAGACCCCTGAGTGAGGGAATGAGGAAGAGTGTGGCCCTGAGTAATGAAGCAGAATATTAACAGTCTATTGTTTAAAGGTCCAGTCTCCAGGTATTTTATCTTCACCTGTATTACCAAAAGGTGTTCCTCTTAGCCCATACATGATCTTCCATCCAGTAGTACCCTAGGAAACCTCCTCCTTTACAAAGCCCCGCCTCCATTGCAAAGTCCTATGAAAGAGTCGGACAGTAGAAGTTTCCAGATATAGAACCTCTGGCCTTTTGTATTATCACCAGCCCTCAAAGCCAGAGGCTCCATCCATTCTAATGGAGCTTGAACTCTGTTGTTGGACAATTTTAGTACATCAGTATACTTAATACTTTCCCCTGTTCTGTGAGGTACCCTTTTATAAATAAGTAAACAGCAGCAGCATAGGTCAAGTCACTTCAAAATCTTGTACCCACTAAGTGTACAGTATAATATAAACATGTGACTAAAGTTCTGGCCCCAATACATGAGTTTTTAGACAATAAAACATAGAACTCAGTAAGTATGCCTTAAATTAATTATGAGAAAAGTTGCACTTTGGAATATGCATGAGAGACAAGTATCCAATCATCCAAAGACAAGTTTCTGGCCCAAAGAATAAACACCTTTGTCATTCTGCTGTAGACCACAAGGTTCTGTTCTCTGGGTGTGAAGCCTGCAGCTTCTAGCACACTGCAGTTTGTGGTGCCCTGCCAACTTGAACTATAGCACTACTTTAACCATGCCTCCACCTTACACTCTGACATATCTAGCCCACATCCTGAGTCACAGGTTAACATACTGAGGTCTTTTATCACTGTGAATCACTTTGTAGAACAAAGATGCCTATAAAAGACATTCTTCCAACTTGACTTATAACAACTCAACATTAATCTTTAGATCACACCCTTTCTGGAAATCTAATGAAACTACCTATCCTCTACACACACACACACACACACACACACACACACACACACACACACACATACACCAGGACTACAACTTTAAAAAACCTTTTGCATTCTCTGAACACTATGAAAAAACTTCACTCAGAGATTCTCTAACCTAAAAGGCCACTATTTGGATATATTTAATTGGCAGGTGCCTACAAAATACCATTGTCAACATTTTAAGTGGTAAACTAAGAAAGGAAAGGCTTAGACTCAGACATTATTCATCAAGTTTATATCTTTATACCTTTATGAAAGCATATTGTAAAATAATTATAGTAGATTAAATAGCCCTATCTAGTGCCTAAAGTGAGGATGATTTCAGCCAAAAAAAAAATGGAATTTACACAAGTGGACAAAGTTCAGGACCTACCCCTTAGAGGATACAGTTCTGCTCTCCAGACAGGACAAAGTTCTCTGAGGATGTTGGCTAAGGGGAACAGGGGAAGAGTTCTTGGCTTAAAATTATAACATAGCAAAGGCTTGAGTCCTGTCCACATGATCCTACATTTCTGATTCCAGGGCCTATCCCCAGGAAGAGTAGATTTCCATCCTGATCAGAACCAGTTATGCCAAGCCCCTCACCCTACTGGAAAGTCTGTCCAAACTCCATGAACACTAGACCTACAGGTAATATAACAAGAGCTCAGTAGTCAGGCCGGGATGACCATCCATTCGAGCTTATTACGCATTCTCCAAATTTTAGAGCTGAATATCTTGTACCTCAGGAAACCCTTCAACCCTGAAAAAAAAACAACAGGAAAATTGGTCACCCCATTCAAATCTACATTCCTTACCTCACCACCTGTGTGATTTTAAGAGGTGCTTAATCTCATGAGACTCAGTTTCTGCTTAAAGTGAAGACAATATCAATATTTTTAAGAAGTTGTAAAGACTCAGTTAAAGGTGATACATATTAGAAACCAAACCCTAGTCGGCCAGCCAAGGGTACACTAGCAGCCTAGTATTGCAGCTCCTGTCAGGATAAGAAGGCCAGGCTCTCTGTAGTGGTCACCTACATACAAACAATATCTTGCTATATCACCATATTTGGTCTTAAGGCAGACAATTACCAGGCCCTAAATCCCACAGTTAGCCATCAGGAGCCAGAGAATATCTTCAAGGTTAAAATGTTATAAAAACACAACTAGAGTTAACTTTTGAACTTTTGCTGTTTTTTAACTTCTACCATTTCTTCAGACTCTTTACACCTCAAATGTCCAAACTTCCACATCAAAATACTCTCATTGGCCAATCAAATAATGAACGGAACTCTCCTGTTATTAGTGCTCAGTTGTTAAATCAATGGACAAGCAAGACATTTAAAAAGATACTTTAGCTCAGGGTTTTGAATCCTTACAGTACAGAAATTTTACATTTTTGGGGTTTTAAGGAGTCTTATATTCTCTTGAGAGTCTAATTTCAGCCTGGTAGCTAGCTATTCCTTGACTGTGTTATGAATTAATTGTACAAGTGGTCAGGAACTCAGTTGCTATGTACACAGAGGAGCTAGACTTTCTCACTCAGCATGACTTCAAAAACTTTAAATGGATACCATGCAGACAATACAGCATTGAGTCTGATGCCAAATACACTCTCCATGTACTTCTTCTTTAGGTACATGATCCTTCCCAACACTGAGCTCTAATCTCATTCATATGGGCAGTGAACGGAAACATCCTTTCAGCTGAAAATAGCAGTGAGAAATGTCAATGTTGGTTGCATAAATACAACAGCTAAGCTCTGTGATGAAAGCATCCCAGATACCTGATTCTGATTGACCATGAAAAAAATTGGGAACCTGAAGTGCCCTGCAGAGCATCTACCCACTTAGGAAAGTACTTCTGACAAAGTAAATTATGCTATACAATTACTGTAAACAACAAAAATAGGCATACCTTTTACTGAGGTGAGAAAACAGAATTTTAAAATACACAAACTATGTTCATCTGTTATCTCTTGTAGAAGCCTCTAGAAGATGATTCAGGGCCAGCAGCAACAGTAGAGGCTAAAATGCATTATTCTAGTTTAGAGCTGGCTGATTTCCGGATTCAGAACATTCCTAACCAATTATTCCTTACATTCGAAGGTCTTGTGAGTAATGTAAATTGTTTGCCCTGCACAGATAGATTGTACCCTCAATCCCATAATAATGTATCTTTTTTATTTGTTTGTTTGTTGAGACAAAGACCCACTGTGCAAGCATATTTGATCTGGAACTCCCTGTGTAGTCCAAGCTGACTTCAAGATGACTTATAATCATCTTGTTTTTGCTTCCAAGGGGCCAGGTGTCAGGTGAACACTATCATGCTCAGCTTTAAGACTTTAAATGTTCTCAGAGTGATCCAGTACTACTGACCCCTACTGATTCATTTTCAGCTTGCTGAGAACCGAGGATGGAGGCATGCGCTGCCACCACTGCCCACTGGACAGCAATGCCAGTGCTTTCTCTGTCCTTTGTAGTGATTGCATTATACAGATCATAGAATCCAAATCACAATGAAACTATTTTCCCCCATCAGCTCAAAAACTTTAAATCAGTAATAAACAAAATACAATACATTTTTTTTCTTATCAGCCCTTTTCTGTTCATTTGTCAAGATATCAATTCCTTTCTCCTGGCAACTTCTGAGGTAACTGCCTGGAAGAAAAGGAAGAAATGTTAAGGGTTGATTTTGTTGTTATTGATGTGTGTCTTAAGAGATTTCCTTAACTTTTCAAGGAATCAAATTCATGTCATCAGGACCAGATTTAACATGCAGCCAGAATTATCTGTTCATTTTCCTAAGTTATAATTGGTCTATTTTCTACTTGTGTGTTACATGAAATTCTCTTCAATTGCTTTGAGGTATAATGAATTAATCACACCTGGCTTAAGGGAATAATTTCCTGACTTCCTGACTCATGCTGTGTTGTGGTGTTTTGATTATTGGCCAGGCACACCGTTCTTTGGGAAAGTGCTAATTTTCCTTAGGCAATGGGATGTGTCAACTCATATCACAGACTGATAATGTAACACTGAACAAGTTTAAAAGAGGGAGTCGCCAGAGTTTCAGGCAAGCTCTACCCACCAGAGGGGAAACAAAATACTGATTTGACAATGTACTAGTGATATCTTTTCTATTTGTTCTGTGTGATTTTTACAGGCATATCGTCCTCTCAGATAGAAAGGTTAATTTCCTGCCATATTGCCATATTGTGTTATAAATATTTGAGGCATTACAATTTGCTCTTTAGTATGCACATTAAGTCTCATAATTCTTTGAGCAGTCATAAAGAGTTCTATAAAAGGTTATGTTTTTTTCATGACAGTTCTCCTTTTTCATTTTTATTAGTGTATATTGATTGTATAAAATTATGTCTTCTTCTGACATTTCATACATGAGTATAATATACAGTTATTCTCACTCTTTGAAAGGGTCACAAAATAAAATACCTTTTTTTTGGATGGTGGTGGCACACACCTTTAATCCCAGCGCTTGGGAGGAATAGGCAGAAGGATCTCTGTAAGTTAGAGGACCAGCCTGGTCTACAGAGCAAGTTCTAGGACAGCCAAGGCCATATAGAGAAACCCTGTCTCAACAACAACAAACAATCAAATAAATAAATAAACCTTTTTAGTAAGACTCTGTAGAGTGTGATACCAATGATGATTCTTCTCTTTCTCTCTGTCTCTCTTACACACATACACATATGAAGTCTGGATGAACTTCCTATACTGATGGCATCACAAAAGTCGGAAATCTTTAATCAGATCCATGACTCATTGCAATAAATATTTAATTGCAAGTGAAGATGTATGGACAGAGGAATAAACGTACTGTGGGACACACTATGACATACTGCATATGTTTTCTGTTCTTTGTTTGTTGTTGTTGTTGGTGGTGGTGGTTGTGGGGTATATGTGTGTGTGTGTGTGTGTGTGTTTATTTTGGGGGGAGGTTGCAATGGCAGATATAAGGGGATGGAGAGATGAACATGACTGTGGTGCATGATATGAAACTGAAAAAGAATCAACTTAAAAAGTTAATAAAATAAAATAGAAGCCTTCCCTTCGTCTTATTAGAATGGAAAAAGACAAACATTTTTTTCTCAAATTATTCTGTGTCGTATTTTCCTGGAAAATAATTGAAATTAAAAAAACAATGTCTGGGAAGCTCAGAGACCAGGAGCTGGCATTACTTTGGCAACTTGCCTGCTGTTGTCTGCCTTTTTCCCATTATCTGAGCTTTCAGTGTCTCATTAATGAAGCAATCAGCACCAACAAAAGAAAGACCAGTTTGAACGCAGAATTAAAGCAGAGGGCTGGAACTGTTCTAGAAATGAAGATGACATAATCTGAGCCAGTTTGTTTTTTATCTTGCTTTTCAAGCACTAGGGAATACTATGTTGCATTCCCAATTGACGATATCTTCTTCTATATTTTACAGTTTGGAGCTGAGTGAAGGAATCCCTTACCACTATCTGAAGGTATGAGGTAGTTGGGCTACAGAAAGAGAAAGCATGAATGACCTGATATGTCCATGGAAACTACACTTTCTATTTCCTGGAATTTGAGGTTTAGGGCTAGGAGGAATGACTGACTCACTGTGAAAAGAAGGTGAGGCCTGAAAACCTCGTTTGCAGTACAAATGAGCCTCTGTCCCAGATGCTGCACGTTGGGACATTCCACGGCATTTATGCCGAGTCCACACCTGTCTGCTGCAAAGGTGGCAGGAGGCCCATTCTTGCTCCATGCAGAACACTCATGATGAGCTCTTCTCTGGGACTCTATGTCAGCTCGGTGGGACACTCAACATTCTTCTCGAGTCTGAAATGCCCGCCCACTTATCTTTCCATCTCTGGAAAGATGTGGGCCTGCACTGCTGTCTGGTGGGCCCCTGCATCTTTCTAACTTCCCCAGTGTCCCGTTCATCCTCCACAGGTTTCCCCCAGTGAATCTCCCACATGTCTCTAATTCCATGCTCACACTTGCTCAGATAAGAGCTGGCACAGATCAAAAGAACCCTTTGAAGACCCCAACTATGCAAGCATCCAGAACCCATCAGTAAAGGAGCTTCCTTCTTTCCCATGTATACCTGCAAAAGCCAAGGGAAATCTTTTTACATAATGATTACCTGGTTGCCCTGCTTCTTCTCTTTACCCTTACAATGATTAAAACAAAATAAAGAAAAAGAAGAAAGAAAGAAAGAAAGAAAGAAAGAAAGAAAGAAAGAAAGAAAGAAAGAAAGAAAGAAAGAAAGAAGAAAAGAGAGACTTGGTTAGGCCAGGGCCTCCCTAACATACATCTTCTCATTTCTCTCTCACTATAATCTGAGTTCATCAGGACCTTAGGCACTGCTTCCTTCTCCAAACTTATTTCTTCCTGCGCTCCCTCCAACACCTCATTTGGCCTTCTTTGCCTTTCTCAAAGGCATTGGGAAGCTTTCTGCTAACAGTCTTCATGTACTCGATGTCTTGTTTCTTAAAATAAGGCCCAGCCTTTCCTGACTAAGCGACACATTCAGTGTCAGGGCTAGATCCAATAATGCTGCCTCTGAGGACTCACTAACTTCTTCATCCAACGTCTTGCTTCCTGCCCTTCCTCTATGTTCCCATTAAACTTTCTTGATAATGTTTCTCCAATACTGTCTAGATTGTTGTCATTTTTTATTAAAGTGAAAACGAAATAGAAACTGTTTGTTACCAGAAGCACTGTGGCTCTGTCCCTGAACCCACCACACTGTTTGTACATAGGAGAAACTCCACCAACATTTTGTTCAACTAGTGAGTTCTACTCATTAAACAAGGTTTAACACTGTATGTGTTCTTTATACCAGCTTCACAACTTCCAGAAAATTCTATGATACTCTTCAGTCCTTTCACCTAAAGCATTTTATTTGGTAGAATATAAATTAATATATAAGCCATTTATAAACCATAAATATAGACCAAATATAGAACACAGTCTCAAACAAAACAGAACTATGTGAATATAGCTGCCTGCCAAGGGTAGAAACCCCAAGAAACTATTGAAGTTGTATTTCAGGAACCAGTGTTACAAGACGAGAAAGACCCTACTCAAGGACCGTACTCTAATTCTAGGTCGGCGGCTGGGGGTGGGTATCTTAGATAGGTTGCTTTAACAGACTTGGCTGCCTCTGTATATACTTTTAAGGGTTTGGGGGAGGATTACTTAGATGTCATATATGACATATGTGTATATATATAGCAGTCATCAGTGGGTACAGTGCAGTCTTCATGATAGACCTATGCCGTTATTGAAAGCAAAGGGTGCTTTATGGCTAGATGAGAATCACACAGGTACTGCCATGGCTTCTTTGGGGTCCTAGAAATCAGTAGTTATTGGCAGCATGGCTGGAGTGAACGTGGCTGATTATCAGGCAGTTAACATAGTTCTGAACAAGAGGGTTCTCCTAGGCTAGCCAATATAATCTCAAATTCTAACATATCCTCACCTTTTCTCCCACCTCACAACATTCCACCTGTAAGCCATTCAATCAGGGTGCACACATGTGTTTACTTCCCACCTTCACAGCCCACCATCCTTCTGCCTTGCAGAGATGCTGTTCCTCTGCATTGTTCCCTGTTCAGTATTGACCAAGCTGGACAATGAGTCCCAGCACTTCTTCGTTGATGATGTTGGCAAAAATGAATTCCATTTACTAGAAATGGTATGGATTTTGTGAAGATAAATTTAAACTAGAGCTAAAACCTAGACAAGCTAGGACTAAGATACTGTTGACTAGACTTAGGAGAGTTACAGAGCAATGCAACTCACAGCTGCCTCTGGACCCTTAAAGGAGAAGGCTTGATATACATTCTCAAAGCAGCGGGGATAAATCAGTGAATCAAACAATCAATCACATTTTCTGTCCATGGGCTTTATTGTAGGAAAAGATGATTTTTGTAATGTATTTAGAGTTATTTGTGTTATAACAAGTATTAGCACTTTATTTCTTTTGGTGGCTAAATTCTGCTGTGTAAATAGATTCATTCTTAAACTGTTCATCTTTGATAAATGATGTTCCTGCTTCTCTTGTGAATAATGCTACTATGAATATCTGTACACATTTTTTTCTGTGAATACTTGCTTTCAGTTTTCTCAAATGTGTATTTGGAAGAATGGTTACATTATGCAATAATGCCATGTTAATTTTTTTTATTTCACAATCACCATTTCATTTCAACGATCTCACTTTCCAACCATCAAATTATGTGTGTTTCAGATGCCACACATCTTCAGCAGTAGCTGTTATTGCACTTTCCATTATTATTATAGGCACGTAATAGCTAATGATTGACCATCCCTCTCACTGAGTTTCTCTGGCACTCTGGCAGATTAACTTATCATAAATAAACTGCTTATTTCTCTTCAAAAAAGTATTTTTTATTGAGCTACATGATTTCCATGTATGTTAGTACTGTATTGCTTTGATATAAAGTTTTAAATTGGAATTGAAATCCTCCAACTGTTCGAGTGTTTGCTATTTTGTACCCATTGCAGTTCAACAGAAATTTCATTGAATATAGGTTAAAATATTAAGCCTTCTACTCCATGAATGTAGTGTGCCTCTCTGTTTATTTAGATTTTGTTTAATTTCTTTCAATGATTTATTTTTAGTTTTCAGTGTATAAAGTTATTTGGTTAAATTTTTCCTAAGGTTAATTTTCATTGGTACTATAATAAATGGTATTATCAGCTTAATTGAATTTTCACACTAGAATATCCTGCCAGTAAAACTCATCTTGCTTTCACATACTCCAAAAGATAATTTATAGACACATGTGTTTTCATTGTTCTTGGCACATCATTGCATTATATGAACCACCAATGAGTTCCAAATCTATCTAATTCCTAGTCCTCTTCCTGTGGACATAGATAGTGTTCAATCTGCGGTTTCCCCAGAAAGTAGGGCAAATAAGACTGGTAAAGACCATGGTTGAGCCTGATTTCAGGTGAGATCTCTGTCATCTAAACCTGTGTTTAGAGCCACCTTTCAGTATATTCTATCAAACTATAATTTTCTGCAAAGCTCAGTGAAACCTCAAGACTGAAATACTTTCATAAAGTTATCTGTGATTAAAAGCAAATAAATATTTGCATTCTGCATGTGCACCCAGATGTTTGGAGGAATCGGAGGAAAAACATAGGACAAAGTTTCTCTTTACAAGATTTATTGCTTCATAGTGAGTATAATCAGGTCTGTCTCACAGGTTATTAAACTCTTGATACATCTAAACACTTGACAAATGCACTTCCCAAACCTAGGCCACTCTTATATATATTATAATAAAGCAAAGGAGTTTAATTTTAAGATTTAAAAAAATTTGTGCACATGCAGCTATTTTCCATCTCCATCTCTAACTCCTTAATGCATTCAATATAGCTTTTATAACGGTCTTTAGTGTTGTTAATGGTTTAGTAGCAATGACTGCCAATTCTATTGGAAAAAATTATTACAAGCAAACTAAAGGAATACTTCTCAGCTTTTCATACTTAAATTATTACTACTGATCCTCTGAGATTTCCCTATACTCTGCCTTTCTGTGCATGGCACATGCAATGCTATTACTATAACAAAAAGTTGCAGGCTCAACATTGGGATAGTACCCAATATACTGATATAGAAATTTTAAATCTTGGCAAATTATGTTTTATTTCAACATAGTTCCAGTCAGTGACTATTGCAGTTTTATTACTATGGTTACTGTATGCTGATAGTGATTAAAGTATAAGCACTCAGAACTTTTCCTCTCCTTGACTAGACACAGTATTCTCTTGTGTCCTCTACAGAGTAGAAATGCAGCCTTAGTCAAATATGATTGCATTTTAAAGAAAGAAAGCCACATTTAAAAAAAAACAGCTTTTCTTGGAATTCCTTTGTAGTTCATCCCTTTAGACTGATTTCATCCAAGCCGAAGTTAATTCAGTCAGGAGCCAGAGTTTTCATTTATGTACATAAATCTGCTGGCACTGAAAGGATAAAACATCAGACTAGGGAATTTTTTCTACTGGTTATTTTTAAAGGGTTATTTTCCCTATGGAACAGAAAATTAAAATCTTATGTGTATTCATTATTAAGTAGGAAAATATTGTTTTATTTCCATTTGAAGAGTTAAATTTTCTATAAAGGTTTACAAATAAGGGTTTTAATTTTGACTTTTTTCAGGATAAAAAAGTTGCTGAAGGGCCCAAGCAGCTGGGTTGCAGCAGCTGTGCTGCCATGACAGGCTTCATAAGATACTGTAGGCCTGAGATTCTGTTTCCTGGGAATGTTCCCACAGTTGCTTAGATCATGTTTCTATTTCTCAGAACATTTAACTATCATCCATGGAAACAAGATACAATAACTCAATAACCTCCCTGAAAATCAGAAACAATAATATATAGTAACCAACTATAAAAGTTCCCAAGCACTTGACCACTCAAATTAAAGGTTAGTTAGAAACCTTTGCTTAGCGAGTCAAAATGATATTGTTACCTGGGCACTTTGTTTTTAACACTCTTTGTTACCTGGGCACACTGTGTTACTTGGACACTCCATGAGGTCTCCCTTCCATCCCCTAGATCAGCACCAGCCAATCAGTTTATGACAAGCTTGTTTCTGCTAAATGCGAACCAATCACATAACTGAAAGTCCTGTTCTTTGCTCAAACCATAACAAAAACCCAGCTTTGTAGCTACTGGAGGCTTTCTCTGAGCTCCACTGCATGGATGGTGGAAAGTCGAGCTTAAGCCTGTAATAAAGGCTCTTTGTTCTTGTATGGTGGTCTTTGGGGTCTTTGCAATCTGAGAATAATAGTTGCCTTGGTGGCATATTATGATGTAATGATAATGGTCTGTAGGATAGTTAACTGTCAATATTAAAACCTAAAATCTAGCTGCCACCTTGTAGATGTGGACAAATGTTATTAAGCATGTATTTTGTAAGGAATCTCAAATAAGTAGGTACATGTACTGTTTCTAAAATTCAAAGACTAGACAACCCAACTCTGGGAAGACCCATGCCACCAGAGACCAGAGCCTAGGGAATTAGAAGCAGTCTGTCCCATAGCATCCCTCACAGTCCAATACAAACAAAGACACGTAAACACAAAGAACAAAATAGAAAGACAAACACAAAACAGCTGATCCATGACTGTAAACAGAAATAGATCCAAAAGCTTGGAATCTCAGATTCCTGCCACTGAATCTGAAAGCAACCCAGAGAGGAGAGTAACCGACAGTGGGATTCCTTGTCCACCGGGTGGGATTCCACATCCACCAAAACTGATGGGTGGGATTCCTCATTCACAAACACACACACACTGCACAGAGACACTTACTGGCCAGCACAAGACCCCCAGGGTCAGAGTCCTGGAGGTTTGGAGGATCCCAGACAAGCCCCCAAATGTTATGCCTAGATCACAAGACCCCCAAGAGACCACCAGGAACACAAAGTCTGATCCAAAACATACAAGGGTCTTTATTCAAGCTCGAGCTTGGGTCGAAATCCTTTCTGCACAGCATGTTGGGAGAGCAACAGTCAGCTCCAAGGGAACAGGGTTTTTAAAAGGAAAAACCACAAGCAGGACTTCCAAGCCTTAGTATTACATGATTGGACAAAAGATAAAGGAATGAAATGCACTTTGACCTAGCTGGTTGAGAGCACCTGGCCAAACCACAGAGAGGAGCAGCTTGCCAAGAGAAGCACTGTGACCCTGGGAACAACTTATGATTCCTTAAGTGACCCCATCTTTTTGGGTCTGCCTCAGTTGCTATGTCTAGCTTCAAGCTGCTGAGAACATTCTGTGGTTTCTCAGAACTTAAGGGTGGGAACCAATGTACTCCAGGGACAAGCTAACCTAGGATGGTATCTGAGATTCAACATAGAGTTAGTTTTGCTAATTTAACCCTTTCAAAGTAGGATAAGGAGAAAATTCCTTTTAGGTGCACATTTGAATCTCTTGGGAGAGTGAGCGGAGATGGAAGGTTTGAAGCAAAAAAGAGAAAAAATTAGAACATAGGAAACCTCCATTTACCAGATTGCTGGCAATAATTAAAAAGGTTTTATTTTAGATCTGGCAGTTAAGAGAAATTGAGGCCAAGTTTGGTTGCAGAGGCATGTAAGCTTGGAATCCCTTAAAATGGGCACTAGATGTAGAAATTTGAAATTCTCCAGAAGACATCCCAAAGGAGAATCTGGAGGGGCAGACAAATGGACTATTTCCATTGGGCAAAGTGGAGTCAGTGACTTGTTAAGGGGCTCCAAGAGCAAGGTTTGACTTGTATGGTATAATCTGTTCCAACAGCTTGTCAGCATTGGCCAGAGACAAAGGACACAGTTGCCCATGGCATACACGGTTTACCTACCTAGGATTTCATGGACGTGTGAGAGAGGGAAGAAACAAAATTGTACTGGTAGAGAGAAAATCTCATCCAAGTGAGAAAAAGGTCCTAGGTTAAGGGTTTGGAAGTAAGTTGGTTGGAATAGTAGGAAGCATTTATTCTAACCAGAAGTGAAGACTCACCAGTCAGCTGGTGTTGGGTGCAAGAATGTAGCCATTGGTAGCCAGGAGTCCCAAAACCCAAGAAAGAGGGAGAAATCCTACCCTCTGAGATAGGCAATAGGTGGGAACCTTAGGCTGTTGATTGTCAATACTTATCTGGATTTCATTTGACCTGAGAAGTGGATTTGGGTGCATTTCCTGCAGCTTAGAAGAAATCCTTTTAAATTTTACAAAGAAGATAAAACTTTAGACATGTTATCACCACCATTGTAATCTGTAGTGAAATATATATTGTAGAAAAAGGAAGTAGACATACACCTTTGTGTTAACAGAATAACCACTCTCCAAGATGAGCTCTGGCAAGGTATTTGCCTCCCGTGAAGTAGAAGGGGCAAAAGCTTATTTGATCTTGATTTTTAGCATGATTATATACCATGAAAGAGGGACTTCTTTCCTCTATCCAGAAGACTGGATATATATAAGTTTAACACAATGAGAAACAACTTTTAAGTCTATACTTAAAAGGCAAACTAAAGGAGATTCAAAATCTCAAGCTTGGAATTATGATAGTGGATCATATAGTGGAATATTTTTATTAGAGTTAGATTAATAAGAGTTCTACTAATAAATGCCAAAGCTCTTGACAGTTAATATAATGGTAGCCTAGCAACAGGCAGAAATATGAAGCATTTTAATCTATTTAGGATACTTTAAATCACCTTAGACCTTCCAAACTTCATAACTTCCATCTATCAAACCTAAAACACCTTTTTAGACCCTCAAACATTTTTCTTAGAAGCTTTCCTTCATATAACTTGCATTTACCAACCTTAAAGAACTTGCTTAGACCCTCAAACATTTTCTTAGAACTTCATAACTTAAATTCATGTATCCTTAGGCCCTGTATCAAATTATTTATTATGAGACATAGATGAGATTGCTGTGAACATTTATTATCCTTAGCTAAAGGAATAGTAAAAGGCTACATCTGAGTCCTGCTTATTTGAGTCTGGTAACAAGCTAGACTGTGTCTAGACCTCAGAGTAGCAGCACCTCTAGGAGTGAGGCTTAAGGCCTGTTCTCTTGAGTAGGAAGACGACTGAGAAGGCATTTGAAGCCTCCCAAGACAGAAATTGGTAATATGACTGTGGAACCAGATTGTGAGGTTAAAAGAGACCTTCAGTGTTACCCTAGGCTCAGTGAGGCTGGTGGAGGTCACTGAATCTAGGAGCCATCTGTCTTCCATTAGGCTAAGGTGCTTGAAGGCTGGAAGTGTCTGTGGCTCTTGTGCTGGTTGAGCCTCTGTGCCTGGGCACAGAGGACAAGCCAGCATGGGAGCATTTTGACTTTGAGAGGCCAGTTTGCTGGCAGGCAGGGCATGGCTTATTGGGGCAGCTAGGGACCAGTGTTTTTCCTGGCTGCATTTGAAAAAGTAACCTGATAGTGTTGACTTAGGCTAGAACCCTACAGGACAGAGCATTGCAGACCTCTTGTCTTCTCTGCAGGAATGCAGATGGCCTCAGAGCAACAGCTACAGTCTGGAGTACAGTTTTGTTCTGTAGCTGAGCCTATCAGGAAGGCTCCTTCCTGACTCTAAAAATAATTTTTACCAACTCTTGAAAGGGGGTTCAGGGACCATCCTCATCTGTTTAGTTAAGATGACAGTGAGATCGTGTCTGCATCTGCAGGATTATAAATATATTTTTGGACACATTAAAGGGCTTAATCATCTACAAGATGACTGACTACTAACTTGCATTTGTTAAGCACCAATTAAAGACTAGGACTTTAGGTTTTATCCCTGTTAAATTGGAGCCTTAAAAAAACATAAGTATATAAAGAGAATATAGCAGTTTTTTAATGTGGTTTAGTTTATAAAGTCTAAGGCTACATAATAGTTTAATATTACCATATTCAGAAAAAAAGACCAAGCATAATTTAACCTTTTTGAGACTGAAGATATAGCAAAATAACCAAGTTTTAACATTGACAAATGAATGTTTATCAATAGACTCAACTCCCCAATAACAGACACAGGCTAACAAAATGTATGTAAAAACAAGATCCATCAATCTACTGCATATAAGAAACACACCTCAGCAATAAATACAGACACTACCTCAGAGGAAAGGGCTGGAAAAATGTTTTCGAAACAAATAGACCCAAAAAGCAAGCTGAAGTAGCCATTATAGTATCTAATAAAATAGACTTTCAAACAAAATTAATCAAAAAAGATGGGGAAGGACACTTTATATTCATTAAAGGAAAAATACAGCAAGTTGATATCTCAATTCTGAACATCTATGCCTCAAACGCAAGGCCACTCATTCATGAAAGAAACATTAGTAAGCTTAAATCACATAGAATGACACATATTACCCAAGGGAAACTTAAATACCCCACTCTCACCAATGGACAGGTCATCAAGACAGAAACTAAATGGAGAAATTATGAAACTAACAGATGTCATGAATCAAGTGGACTTGGCAGATATCTAGAAAACATTTCACCTAAGTACAAAAGAATATATTCTGTGAAGAATACATTCTTCTCAGCACCTCACAGAGCCTTCTCCAAAAATTGAGCATATGCTCAGTCACATAGCAATCGTCAAGGAATATAAGATTGAAATAACCCCTTGAATTTTATCAGACCACCGTGGATTAAAACTGGAACTCAGTAACAACAGAAACAACATAAAGCCTATTAACACATTGAAACTGAACAACTCCCTACAAAATGACCACTGGGACAGGGATGAAATAAAGAAATTAAAAACGTTCTAGAATTCAATGAAAATTAAGGCACAATATGCCCAAATTTATGGGACACAGTGAAAGAAGTACTAAGGAGAGTACTAAGTACCTTCATAAAGAATTTGGAGAGTTCTCATTACTAACAATTTAAAAGCACACCTAAAAGCTCTAGGAAAAAAAGAAGATGCAAACACATCTAAGAGGAGTAGAGAAGCAGGAAATAATCAAACTAAGGGCTGAAATCAATAACTTAGAAACAAAGGAAAGAATACAAAGAATTTTCTCTGAGAAAATCAACAAGATAAACCAACGCCTAGCCAAACTAACTAAAAAGCAGAGAAACCGTATCCAAATTGAGAAAGCCAGAATGAAAAGGGGAGAGAACAACAAACAGTGAGAAAATCCAAAGAACATTGGGTCTTACTTCAAAAGCCTATATTCCACAAAATTGGAAAACTTAAATCAATGATTTTATCGATAGATTTCACTTACCAAAGCTAAATCAAGATCAGGTAAAGACTTTAAACAGTCCTATAACTCCTAGGAAATAGACACAGTCATCAAAGTCTCCCAACCAAAAAAAAAAAAAAAAAAAGAAAAGAAAACAAAACAAAAAACCAGATCCAGGTGTTTTTAGTGCAGAATTCCCATCACATGATAAACAAAATACTAAATGTACAAACAAAGAAAGAATATTAAAAGTCACAAGGAAAAAAGGCCAAGTCACATAAAGGTAAACCAATCAGAATTACAACTGACTTTTCAACAGGCGTCTGAAAGCCTAGGCCTGGTCAGATATCATGCAGATACTAAGAGAGCACTGACTACTATACCCAGAAAAACTTTCAATCAACATAGATGGAGAAAACAACATATTCCATGACAAAAACAAGTTTAAACAGTATGTAGACAAAAATCCAGCCCTACCAGAAGATACTAGAAAGAAAACTCCAACCCAAGGAGGCTAACTACACCCAGGAAAGCACAGGAAACAAATAACCCTACAACCAAGAAACCAAAAGAAAGGAAGCGTGCACATACACACGCTACCAACACCAACATCAAAATAACAGGAAGTAGCAACAACTGGTCAACAATATCTCCCAACATCAATGGCCTCAACTCCCCAATAAAAAGATACAGGTTAACAGAATGGATGCGTAAACAGGACTCATCATTCTGCTGCATAAAAGAAACACACCTCAGGAATAATGATAGATATTACCTCAGAAAAAGGGGCTGGAAATTTTTTTCCAAGCAAATGGACACAAGAAGCAAGCTGGAGTAGCTACTCCAATATGTAATGAAATAGACTTTCAACCAAAAGTTGATCAAAAAGATGGGGAAGGGCATTTCATACTCAACAAAGGAAAAATAGACCAAGATGACATCTCAATTCTGAACATATATTGCCTAAATAAAAGAGTACCCACATTTGTAAAAAAAAAAAAATTACCTAAAGTATAAATCACCCATGGAACCCCAGATGTTAAGAGTACAAGAAGTCAACACACCTCTCTCACTAATGGACAGATCATTGAGATGTAAATTAAACAGAGAAATAACAAAACTAATCAATGTTACGAGTGAATTGGACCTAACATATCTACAGAATATTCAGTCTAAACATACCACTTACCAAATTTAAATGAAGAACAGGGTAACAATTTAAATAAACCTATAACCCCTTAAAAAATAGAAGCAGTCATCAAAATCCTCCTAATCAAAAAAAGTCCTGGTCCAGAAGGTTTTAGCACAGAATTCTACCGAAGAACTAATACCAGTACTCCTCAAACTATTTCACAAAATAGAAATGGAAGGTACATTGACAAACTTATTCTATGTGTCCACAGTCACCCTGATACTTAAATCACACAAAGACCCAACAAAGAGAATTTCAGATCAATCTCCCTTATGAACACTGATCCAAAAATACTGAATAAAATATTTGCAAAATGAAGCCAGGAACACATCAAATTATCATCCACCATGATCAAGTAGGCTTCATCCCAGGAATGCAGGGATGGTTCAACATTTGAAAATCCATCGATGTAATCCACAATGTAAACAAACTGAGAGAAGAAAACCACATGGTCATCTCAGTAGATGCTGAAAAGACCTTTGACAAAAATCCAATATCCTTTCTTTTTTAAAGTCTTGGAGAAATCAGGGATACAAGGTACATACATAAACACAATAAAGGCAATATACAGCAAGCTAATATCCAACATCAAGTTAACAGAAGAGAAACTTAAAAGTGTTCCCAGTAAAATCAGGGATAAGACAAAGCTGTCCAATCACACCATATCTCTTCAATATACCACTTGAAGTTCTAGCCAGAGCAATAAGACAAGTAAAGGAGATCAAGGAGATAGAAATCAGAAGAGAAGAAGTCAAAACATTGCTGTTTTCAGATAATATGATAGCATATATAAATGACCCCCAAGATTCTACCCAGAGAACTCCTATGCCTGATAAACACCTTCTGCAAAGTGTCTGAATGCAAAATTAACTCAAAAAAGTTAGTAGCCCTCCTTTATACAAGTGAAAAAAAGGCTGAGAGACAAATTAAGGAAACTCTAACTAAGCAAGTGAAAGTCTCGTATGACAAGAACTTCAAGTCTTTGAAGAAAGAAGTTGAGGAAGATTTTAGAAGATGGAAAAATCTCCTATGCCCATGGATCCATAGAATTAACATAGTAAAAATGGCCATCCTGCCAAAAGATTCAATGCAGTCCCCATCAAAATTTCAACACAACTCTTTACAGACCTAGAAAGAGCAACCATTAACTTCGTATGGAAAACTAAAAGACCCAGGATAGCCAAAACAATTGTATACAATAAAAGAATCTCAGGTGGTATAAATACACCTGGTTTCAAGCTGTATTACAGAGTGATAGTAATAAAAACCACATGATGCTGGCATAGAAACACACAGGTTGATCAGTAGAACAAAACTGAATACCCAGAAATAAACCTACAGTCCTACAGGCACTTGGTTTTTGGCAAAGAAGCCAAAACCATACAATGGTAAAAAGAAAGCATCTTCAACAAATGGTGCTGGTCTAACTGGATATCTGCATGTAGAAAAATGCAAATATACACATATTTATCACCCTGTACAAAACTCATGTACGAGTGGGTCAATGACCTAGACATAAAACTGGATACTCTGAACTTATTAGAAGACAAAGTAGGGAAAAGTCTGGAACTCATTGGCATAAGAGACAACTTCCTGAATAGAATATCAATAGCACAGGCTCTGAGAACAACAATTAATAAATGGGATATTATGAAACTGAGAAGTTTCTGTAAGTCAAAGGACACTGTCAATAGAACAAAACGGCAGCCTACAGATTTGGAAAAGATCTTCATCAACCTTACATTAGACATGAGGGCTAATATTTAAAATATACAAAGAACTTAAGAAATTAATCATCAACAAATCAAGTAATCCAGTTTAAAAATGAGATACAGAGCTAAATAAAGAACTGTCAATAGTGGAATATAGAATGGCAGAGAAACACTTAAAGAAATGCTGAACGTCCTTAGCCATCAGAGAAATGAAAACCAAAATGACTCTAAGATTCCATCTTACACCCATCAGAATGGCTCAGATCAAAAACTCAAGGAACAACGCATGCTGGAGAGGGTGTGGAGAAGGGCCTCCTCCACTGCTGGGAGTGCAAACTTGGACAGCCTCTCTGGAAACCGATCTGGTGCTCTCTCAGAAAAGAGGAAACAGTGCCACCTCAAGACCCAGCTACAACACTCCTGGGCATATATTCAAAAGGTGTTCCACCATACAACAAGGCTATTTGCTCAACTATGTTCATGGCAGCTTTATTCTTAATAGCCAGAATCGGAAAACAACCTAGATGTCCCTTGACTGAAAAATGGATACACATGTGGTATATTTACACAATGGAATACTACTCATCTTTTAAAAACAAAGAAGTCATGAAAATTGCAGGCAAATGGATGGTGCTAGAAAAGGTCATCCTTAATGAGGTAACCAAGGCCCAGAAAATTCTCATTATGTACTCACGTATAAGCAAATATTTGACCTATAGTACAGGATAACCTTACTACAATCCATAGACCCAAAGAAGCTAAGTAACAAGGAGGTCCCAAGGAAGGGTGCCAGAATGTCACTCAAAAGGGGAAAATAGAATAGACAGTAGAAGTTGATGAAGAGATAGAACTGGACAGGAGATGGAATGGGAGGAAAACAAGGGTGGGGATCAGATATCAGGAGAACAAGGAGGGAAGGTGAGAGGGCTAGAAACAAGAAGGGAAACTAAGTGGGGACATCTCTTTGTCAAGCTGGAGGCTTGCAACAGAATAGGCTCCCAGAAGGACATGGGTGCTACTCTAGCTGAGACTGCTAATGGCGGGGGGCAGGAGGGGAGGATGACATGAAAACAGGAATGACCACCTTCTAGCCAGGTAAGACTAGTTGGAAGATGAAGAACAACAACCCACAGAAAAAAAAAACATGATACCAAAATTACCCTACCTAAAAGAAGTGCAGGGATAAGAAAGGAACAAAGATTGAGGGAAAGTACAAACAATGTTCAGTCCTCATTCAGAAAGGCAAACAGGATGGACATCAGAAGAGGGAGAAAACAAGAAACAGGACAGAAGCCTACCACAGAAAGACTCTGAAAAACTACCCTGCAGGGTTTCAAAGCAAAGGCTGAGACTCATAGCCAAACTTTGGGCAGTGTGCAAGGAATTTTATGAAAGAAGGGCAAGATAGAAAGACCTGGAGGGGACAAGATCTCCACAAGGAGAGCAAAAGAACCAAAATATCTGGGCCCGGGGTCTTTCCTGAGACTGATACTCCAACCAAAGACCATTCATGGAGATAACCTAGAACCCCTGTTCAGATGTAGCCCATGGCAGCTCATTATCCAAGTGCAGTCCCTAGTAAGAGGAGCAGGGACTGTCTCTGACATGAATTCAGTGGCTGGCTCTTTGATCACCTCCCCCTGAGTGGGGAGCAGCCTTACCAGGCCACAGATGAAGACAATGCAGTTACTCCTAATGAGATCTGATACATTAGGATCAGATGGAAGGGGAGGAGGACCTACCCTATCAGTGGACTGGGGGAGGGTCATGGGTGGAGAAGAGGGGGGCTAGAGTTGTGATACAAAGTGAATAAACTGTAATTAATAAAAATTTATTAATTTTTAAAAGATAAGAAAACAGATACACTAAATCTGTTAGAAGAAAAAGTGGGGAAGAGCCTTGAACTCATTGGCACAGGAGACAACTTCCTGAACAGAACATCCACATCACTGGTTCTAAGATCAACAATCAATAAATTGGACCTCATGAAACTGAAAAGCTTCTGTAATGCAAAGGAAATTGTCAATAGAACAAAATGACAGCCTAGAGACTGGGAAAAAAATCTTCATCTACATCCAACCAAGGGCTAATATCTAAAATACATAAAGAACACAAGAAATTAAACACCAACAAACTAAGTAATCCAATTAAAAATGTGGTACAGTGCTGAACAGAGAATTCTCAATAGAAGAATATCAAATGGCTGAAAAGCACTTAAAGTAATGCTCAACATCCTTAGTCATCAGGAAAATGCAAATCAAAACGACTCTGATAATCCATCTTACACCTATCACAATGGCAAAGATCAATAACTGAAGTGACAGCACATGCTGGTGAGGTTGTGGAGAAAGGGGAACACTCTTCCATTGCTGCTGGGAGTACAAACTTGTACAACCACTTTGGAAATCAATGTGGCACTTTCTCAGAAAATTGTGAACAGCTCTACCTCAACACTCAGCTATATCATTCCTGGGCACATATCCGAAAGATGCTCTGCCATACAACAAGGATAGTTGCTCAACTATGTTCATAGTGGCTTTACTTGTAATAGCCAGAAACTGGAAACCACCCAGATGTCCTTCAGCTGAAGAATGGATAAAGAAACTCTGGTACATCTACACAATGGAATAGTATTCAGCTATTAAAACAAAACAAAACAAAACATAAAAACGAAGAAATCATGAAAGTTGCAGGCAAATAGATTGATCTGGAAAAGATCATCCTGAGTGAGGCAACCTAGATCCAGAAAGACAAGCATGCTATATACTCACTTATAAGTGGATGTTAGCCATGTAATCCAGTATAACCATAACTACAATCCACAAACCAAAAGAAGCTAAGTACCAACGAGTACCTTAAGATGGAAGCTTAATTCTCATTCATATGGGCAAACAGAATGTACAGCAGAAGTATCTGAAGAGAGCGAACAGAATGGGAGCCTACCATAGATGTCCTCTGAATGTTTCTACGCAGCAGGGGATGAAAGCAGATGCTCAGATTCACAGCCAAACTTTCGGCAGAATGCAGGGAGTCTTATGGAAGAGTAGGGAGATGTACGGTACCAGGTGGGACAGGAGCTCCACAAGAAGACCAATAGAGCCAACTAGCCCAGGGAGGGCCTGCAGAGACTGAGGCACCAACCAAGGACTATGCATGGACTGGATCTAGCACCCCTATACATATATACCTGGTGGGCAACTTGGTCGTCTTGTGCATTCACTAGTAAGGGGAGCAGGGGCTGTTTCTGACATGAACTATGATGCATGCTTTTAGATCTCCTCCCACTGGCAGCCTTGGAAAAGGATGTGATCAGTCTTGATGAGATTTTATAGGTTGAGGTCAGTTGGTAGGGGAGGAGGGATCCCCCTTTCTGAGGACTAGGAGAGGGGGAAAGTGGGAGGGGAGATCAGGATGAGATGAGGGAGGGTGCTACAGTCAGAATGTAAAGTGAATAAATTTAAATATATATATATATATATATATATATAAACTAAAATCCATAGACTAAGAATGATAAAATAGTTTAGTATTTGCTACTTATGCCACACTGTTTTGTTATGTGCATGTAGGGAAGTCATAGGGATTATAACTCAATTTGAGAAAAGTTTAAAGCTATATTTTGTGATAAAGGGCCTTAAACTCAAACCACTGATATTATCTATTTGCTATAAAAAGAATTATAAGAGTTTTACTTTTCTAATTTAAAAGTTTCTTAATAAAGATTTGTTCCTATTACAAAACAAAATAATGTCATTTTTCAGATACTGGATAAAACCAAAGATCATCATATCAAGTGAAATAGGTCATACTTAGACAATACTGCTTGTTTTTTCATATAAGGAACACACACACACACATAAACATCCATGACATAAAAGTAAAGTCGTGAGAAGGAAAGATGGAGTATAGTGGGATGGGAAGGAAGAATGAGAGAAAACAATGGGGAAAGTATTTTCTGTCATATGAAGAAAAAAAATATATATATATACACACACACATACCTACACACAAGTAAAGTATGTGTGTGTGTGTGTGTGTATGACATGAAATCAGAAGGGGCGTTATTTGCAGAGAGGAGGAAGAAAGGACAATGGGGTAGTAATTGTGATCAGTGTAACTTCGATATATGTTTTAACATTTCTTAATGAAATCCATTATTTTTCACAACTAACATATGCTAATAAAAAAGTGAAAGAGCTACAATGACCAAAGCTGGAACAATTTGCATAAAAATATAATCATAAATAGTGTCCCATTAGATTATGGGTTTGTTTTGTTTCACAACTATCTTTCTAAAGCTAAGGCTCTCCCGGACTTTGTGGATCCTCTTTCTGTGCCTGCAGAGAGCTGGACTTACTGGCACGAACTAGCATACTGGGCTGCTTTGTTTGTTTTGTGTTGCTTTTACTTATGTAAGAATATAAATTTGAAACAGTAGAGAGCTGAGAAAAAAAACTTCCACATAAATCTGCGTTTCGATTTACTGGAGGCTGTCATAATTGGCAATGTGGCATAGTAGATGAAGCATAGGAACCGGAGATCCACACAGCTGTGTTCAAATCCCAGCATGCATCACTGAGCTAGTGAGTGAGTTGAACACTTTGATTCTCAGTTCCCATACATGTTACCTGTGGGTAATACAACTAAACAGCTGCTTTGGAGGGTCTTTCTGAGAGCTGAGAGAGGTGATCTATTAAGGCATTCGGTATCGTTTGTATAAGCACATAACACATACTAGCTAAAATTATTAAATTGCACATGTTGTTAGTATATGTTAAATTACTGGAAGCTGCAGGTGGTCTTCTAAACGGAGCAACAGTTGTTTTTTTTGTTTTTTTTTGTTTTTTTTTCTGGATTCCAGGTCAGAAGCAACCTCTTGATTAATGAACGGATGCCCTAGCTCTGTCTCCACTCTGTCAACATTTTAGGCATTCTCCAGACCAGAGGATGAGCCATATAGGCCAAGCAATAGGAGAGCTCTGAACTAGGCCGCACTCATGATCAAGCTCACAGGCAGAATTTAACTGAGTATGCTCAGCCCCAAGAATGGTCTTCTTTTAATTTTTCAGAGAAAATACAAATTTGATGGAGACATGGGTTTAGTTTGTATCAGTGCAGAAAAATAGCCAATTGTTTGAAATAACTCTAGCATTTTTTATGCAACAAAGAAAATGAGTATGGAATGATGGATGCTTAGTAACGATGGTATTCAACAAAAACCCTGTCATTCTATCTAGAAACTAGTTATATGTTCATTATGGTCCCTCAGACCTGAAGGCAGCCCAGGAAACTGAGTCATGCTGTCTGACCTTAATAATTGAGTCAGGTTCTCCAGGTTGCTGTCCTGTGGCTCCTGTTCTTTTCCCACTCTGTAAACAACCTTTTTATTGGGTTAATTTTTTTATACAAAAAATTTCAGTCCTCTCAACAGAAAATAGCTTGATTCCAGTTCTTAAGAAAATTAGACAAAATTCTTAATGTGCTGATTTTTCTAGTGTTTCCTAGGTCAAAGTGATTCATAGAAATTAACTCATATAAATCATTTTATGACAGAAAGCAAATTAAAAGTTTCCTCTTTTCTAATCCATCACTCTTACTAAAAATGAAATTGTCATCTTGGGGATGGAGAGATGGCTCAGTGGTTAAAAGCAGTTGTTATTCTTGCAGAGGACTCAGGTTCTATTTCCAGCACCTACATGGTGGCTCACACCCATTCATGACTCCAGCTTCAAGACATCTAATGCTTTCATCTGACCTCCTCATGCATGTGATAAATGAACATAGTTGTTGGCAAAACACTCATACATAAAAATTAAACAAATACATCAAATATATATTTATATATACATATGTATATGTTTTTTAAAGCAATAGGCATAGCCCTGGCCTAGTCCTCATTTCCTCTTTCACAGACTTCTTCCCCTTTCCTTCTCTCCCTTCCCTTCATGAGCTCTTCCCCTTCCTTCTCTTCCTCCTCCCTCCTCCTCCTGCTCTTGTTTTCCTTTCCCCTCCCCTTTCCTCTCACAGACCTCCCCCATGCATTCCAGACTGCTCTCAAACTGCTCATCCTCCTGCTCAGCTTCCTAGGTGCTAGAATTTCAGACAAACACAAGCAAAAGACTACTTGCAGAATACCCAGAAGGCATTTAAAGTGGATGGTATGCTGAACAAACCACATTCCCTCATTATAAAGAGAAAAAGATCTCAGTATTGGTCATCAGTGTGACTCACCCCAGACTTCCACCACCACACCCAAACACAGAGCTGCAGAAGATCTGGTTAAACCTGATGCAGAAAATAAAACCAGCAAGGGTAAAGCTGTGTTTAAGTGTCTTCCAAATGGCACTCTCTTTCATGTTTATAGAAGTCTTGATACTTCTTACAAATCACTTCACATTACACATATAATTTTTTGTCTTATTTAAATTTTTTAAAAATTGTTTGTGTTTGCAGTACTGAGTTAGAAGCCATGCCCTTGTACATGCTAGGCAAGTATGCTATCACTGATCTTTATCCTTAGTCCTTGGGTTTGTTTTTATTTTCTTCTTTTCCTTTCTGTGTCAGGTTCAGGCTACCACACAAGGACAAAATGCTGAAGAGGTTTTTGTTTTGTTTTGTTTTTTTTAACAGCCTACATATGATGGGTTTTTGTTTTTTCTTTTATTGAGAAAAAGTGTCTCTTTAGACAAGGACAGTTTGGGCCATGAATAATCTTGATTTCTTAATGCAATTTAATACTAATAAGAAATGTGTTTTATAAATGTTTAAATATAAAAGTGAAGAAATCCAAAAACAATAGATTATATCCATTAATTTCTAGAGGTTGTAATGAACCTGCACAGAAACCATTCGGGATTTCTGTTCCATCTCCCTCAGGTCCTCTTTGGAGGAGACAATTATTGCTTCACAGTCTTATTCCTTTCCCAGCCCACATTTGACCAAGGCAAACTTTCTTTGAACTCATCCAAACAGGTTTGCTTTCCCTAGTGGGAGGTGAAAATTAGATAAAGAAAAACATCCCCAGGTGGCAGAACTGTGACAGGAAGCCATTCCTAGGCTTCGTTATGAGAACTGAGGACCAGAAACCCAGCCACTACAATAAGAACCATCAGACCTCCAAGAACAAGGAAAAAGTGTGGATGGAATACTTGAAGCATCTTCACAGCCCTCATCTATGCACAACCCTATAGGAAGCCCAATTGCACTCAGAAGTCCTTGATTGTGAAAGGTGTTTTATACCTCTGAAGTAATCTTTCTGGTTTTTGTTTGGACTAGTACAAGGTGCTTTTCTGTTACTTAGGAACTAAAAGTAACAACACATTCAGAAAATAACCAAATACATTTGAAGTATGCAAATCAGTTTTGGAGAAATTGATTTTTCTACGTTTTCTCCTACCTAGCCCTCAAGAAGAAAAAAGATTCTACCCTGCAACAAGTCCAAATAATTTGTTCAAATAAGTACAGCATGAGGTTTCATAAATAAATCCTATCTATATTACTGATTATCAAGTAAAAATGTAATAATATAAAATTTGTCTTGTAAATGTGGAAGCACAATTGGGAATAAATGCAAAAACAAGAAAACATAAGGATTAAAAAATTGTTGTGTTGGTTTTGTTTTGTGTTTTTGAGACAAGGTTTCTCTGTGTAGTCCTGGCTGTTCTGGAACTTGATCTATAGACCAGGCTGGAGCTCTATAGACAGAGCTCCTCCTGCCTCTGCCCTTCTGAGTAAGAAAATGTCTTTTAATTCACACTGGTAAGTTCTTACTTTTTTTTATATTTCAGTTTTGGAACACATGAAAAGAAGCTTGTCTGTGTCTCTGGTACACTATTCAATGTGATTTCCTTTTCTTTCTCTTTTTAAAATTGACTCAAGGTTGAAAATCTTGGTTTACTGAAACAAATTATTGAGAATGATGATGATGCTTAAGTTTTATCATCTATTTTTCCCACCTGTTTTTATCTGTCTGATACTGTATCTCTCTTATTTGTCCAGTTGTTTGTCTGCTTGTTTATGTGAGAGAGTCTCACTAAGTACCCTTGGCTGTACTGGAACTCACTACATAGTCCAGACTGACATTGAATTCACTGAGGTCTGCCTGTCTTTGGATCCTGAGTGCTGGGATTAAAATTGCTATTGATAGTGGCCCACCAGATTTTATAAAACACTGATTCTACCCTGGTTTTAAAAGCATTAAACCACATTTTTAATTAACTACCACAAGAACGCCTAAGAAAAAGCATGGGCACTTCAAGAAACCACAAGCAATATCCCTGCTCTAACCTAGACCTCTCTGGATTTAGAAGCTCTCCTCATGGGAAGTCCCTGTTTCCTCTCATATTGCTTTTATCTGCTACTTTTGGGTAGGGGAGAAGGAATTCATTCTTGACAATGGGCCCCCATTCAAACCCGATTCTAATTACTGGTTTTCAGAGATGGTAAAAACAGTTTCCTTTGCCTGGTTCCATCTTTTTTCAGCTCTCCCGACCTTGTCCACAGACAGGCTGCTCAGTTTTCCTCCTTGATCAAGTGCTTTCCCCGCCCTGGGCCATGCATGACCCATGTTCCTTACCCTCTCCCTGCAGTTTTCCCATGGCTATCTTTGCCAGAGAGGGCCTCTACCTGTAGTTCAATTCCTGCATATTCTTCATGACCCAAAACAGGCTCACCCACTGTGAGGCTCACCCACCTTGAGGCTTCAGCATCATTCTGTTTCACAGTTTTTCTTTTTTCTTTTCTTTTCACCAAACTTATTTTATTTAGGGTTCTTAAATATTTCTTTTTAAAAAGAATATTGCAGTTTATTCACTTTGTATCCCAGCTGTAGCCCCCTCCCTCCTCCCCTCCCAATCCCACCCTCCCTCATCTCGTCCCATGCCCCTCCCCAAGTCCACTGATAGGGGAGGGTCTCCTCCCCTTCCCTCTGACCCTAGCCAATCAGTCTCACCAGTACTGGCTGCATTGTCTTCCTCTGTGGCTTGGTAAAGCTGCACCCACCTCAGGGGGAGGTGATCAGAGAGCCAGGCCCAGAGTTCACTTCAGAGACAGTCCCTGTTCCCATTAAGGGTACCCACTTACAGACTGAACTGCCATGGGCTATATCAGTCCAGGGGTTCTAGGTTATCACCATCCATGGTCCTTGTTTGGAGTATGAGTCTCAAAAAAGACCCCTGGGCCCAGAATTTTTTGTTCTGTTGGTCTCCTTGGGGAGTGCCTGTCCCCTCCAGGTCTTTCTATCTCCCTCTTCTTAGCTGGTGGAGTGATTTGTCTGGTTAATTCCAATAGCGAATGAGATTATGGCTTGCTAACTAGTTACTCGACCCCCTAGAGGTCGGCATCCCCCAACTTCTTAGAGCGACAAGTGGCTTTCAGCCACCCAAGACTGAGCAATAACAGGTCTGTGATGCCCTTACAAGTCCGGGGCTGCACGCGCGCTACACTGACTGGCTCAGTGTGTGCCTTTAAGCATTTCTAAACCGATTCATTAACATAACAAAAAGTATAGGAAGCAATGTTCCAAAAAATATTGCAAATTTTGTGCAGTAATATAGAAAAAAAACATGTCAGGTACTGGCATTTGGGGTAAACCATCTTGGTTTATGTTTTCTCAATCATTTCTACAACAGAGACAGTATAATAAAAGTCATAAAAGAAAAAAATTCTAAATTCCTTCATGCTTCAAGGACTTCTAGAATTTGAGCCTTTTCCTAATTAGCACTATGTTTTATGGTCATTAATTTTTTTCTGCTCATTATTAATTCAGCCTAGCTTCCACTTAAAAAAAAAACCTACAACATTCTTAACATTCTTAAAGCTCCATACCCTGCTTTTCTCTTCTGAAGAAAAAAATTGAAGATATCAGAAGATGGAAAGATCTCCTGTGCTCAAGGATCGATAGGATTAACATAGTGAAAATGGCCATTTTGTTAAAGTAATCTAGAGATTCAATGCAATCCCCATCAAAATACCAACACAATTCTTTACAGACCTTAAAAGAAAAATTCTCAGCTTCATATGGAGAAACAAATACCCCAGAATTTCCCAAACGATCCTATACAAAAACAGATCATCTGTAGGTATCTCCATTCCTGATCTCAAGTTATGCCTCACTTTTTATAAGATAGTTTAACTTAGATTAACTTATTCTTGGCAACATCTGAATATAGACAAATGAAAGCTTTTTTATATATTATTTATGCAATGTTTGTGGAATAACTTATTTCCTTCAACCAATTGAAAGTTCTGGATAGCAGACAAAACACTGTTTCTCAGATTAAAACGTAATGCCAAGAAAAGACAAAGATTTGTTTGTGAAGCTGAAATGTATCATATCCTTTGCCTACATCACTTTTTCCATAATTCAGGCTCATAAAGCAAAATCATACTTAAAGGAAAATATGGAAAGAAGAGAAACTGAAATGAAATTTTTAAAAAAGAGAGTCTCAACAAGAACACAACAAAGAAACAGGGGAGGTCCAAGAGAAGAAGAGAGAGAAAGAAGAAAACTGTTTCCGAGAGGGCAGGAGTTAAAGAGGAAGTGTGAGATGGTAGCTCTAAAGGAAAATTGAACATTAGATCAAAGCTGCCACCATGGGAGGACTGGAAAATGCTCTTGGGATGAATGCTTGCTTGATATGCATGCTTTGAATTTTTAAGAAAGTTGTTGTATCTCCTCAAGCTGCTTTTTCTTTCTCCCTAATGCAGTCCAAATAAAATATCCCCTGGGTACATTATTTGACCCAATATTGTCACAAAATAAAGACAAGGGGGGGAGGGATATAAGGAAAAGAAAACAATGTTTAAAATCATTTTTGCTTCATACAGCTTCTATAATTTTGTGTGTTTTATGAATCCTTGCAACAATGTTCTGAAGTTTTATTCGTATCGTCATGGTCCAGAGAAAGGGGTGGCTATTGCAGAAGAGAAGTGCTCACCCCACAGGTGACGGAGGCAGGACAAGCTCCAAAGACAGGGCACAAACTCCTGACCTCCAGGCGCTGCCCCGCCCCGCCTCCAGAAGCTCTACCTTCATCATTTCCTTTCAACTGCCTGTCTTTTCAGGAACCCCCCTTCTCCCCTCTCTGAGTGACACATCGTTCAAGAGCCTACTTTTTCATGTATTCCACTCACACACACATACCTATAGCCAGTGCTCACCCCGGTACCCAGGGAAAAGAAGAGTATGGTCGGCTGGAGAAGCATGCCGTGATGATGAACACCTGTCTGCTTATCTCCAATTACAAGTCTGGCCCTGGCTCTGCAGCAAGGCAGAGGATCTAGACTGGCTGGCCCGAGGTCTATTCACATTGCCTGGGAGGTCTCATCCAACCCTGGAGATATAAGATAAACTGAGGTACAGGCTGGTATCTTTCTGGAGCCTGGGAGAATATAGTCCAGGCAACGGCTCTTTGATCTGGGAAATATTGCTTGAGGGAAGGACAGTGACAGGAGAAGCCTGCTCTAGCACTCAGCTAAATCACTTCAGCTCCTTATCTGCTCTAGGTTGTTGACACCTTTCCAAACCTGTGGCACCTCAGGAAAAGCTCCCAAACTGTGTGTGTTCCTTCGTCAATGTGCAGTAGTCGGCTCTTGGAATCCTTGCAGCCTCCATTTCTGTTACTACCTTGTCTTGTTTAAGGGATTCTTCACTCATTTTACCTTATATTTTCCATTACACCATGTTAAGATAGATAAGATGACCATACATCTAAGTAGTGCATATCAAGGGGCAGTCTTAAATATGTGGGTTTGGCTGAATGCTGGGTATCAGTATTCCTGTGAACATTTAAGGAGGCTTCAAAGAGGAGTCACCTAATCACTGGGTTTCCTTTTGTGGGTGTGCCTGATTGTATCAGTCGCTAAATTTATAATTAAGTACTACAAGTTACTCAGTTCTGCTTTATCTTTCTCTTCTGGGGTTTTAATTGTGCACTATTTAATGCTTAGGATAAAATGAAATTATATCAATTATGTTTGCTTAAAGATAGCCCCTGTGACCCACTCATTGTATATTCTCCCCTAAAGTGTGTAATTTTTACACCATGACTATTCTAATTCTAGACTGCTGGTCGGAAATCATCAAAGAAAAGTCTAACATTGTACCCAGAGTTGAGTTTAGGGTTGGTCTGCCTTTCATGACCTGAATGCTGTGTCTTCTCAGAACCATAAGACAGTGGTTGTCAGGCTCCTGTACCAGGTGGCCATGGAAAGTAGAATTCTGTATAGAACAAAGACATAGACTTTGGACTCAGGAAAAAATATGTTTGAATCATAACCCTCAAAGTTAGTTGTGGGGGACTAGGTTACTTAGTGGACCTCTCTGAGATTCAATATATTTACCTATAAATAGTCTGTTAACCAGAGCTGTTGTTTTTAATCCGTACCACAGGAAAATTCTAGTTTAAAGTATGTATTGATTATGTCCTTTTATCCCTTCTCTCCCATGGAACCCCAATAAAAATGGGGAAAATGAGTTTAAATAAAAAATGAAAGTTCTAAATTACACAGATAAAGGGAGTAGGACATAGGACAAGTGCAGGCCTAAGATAGCAATACGTTCTAAAATAGGGAAAGTAGGAGTGGAAGAATGGAAACAGTTGTTACGGAGCCTTGAGGATGGATCCTGAGAGTACAGAGCCAGGTACAGTGCCCATTTGAGGACCCTCGCTTTGTACACAAGCTGAAAAGAGAGAGGCTTTATAGCTCATAGTTGATACCTCAGGTGCTTTCATTCCGTATGACAAGGCAAAGGATGAGATACTAGAGAATCTACTCAGAACACCTAGTTCTAAAAAGAGACCAGAGCAAAACAACAACAAATCAAGGTATAATACCACAGTGAGTGTGCACACATTCGCTGGGCACATCACTGGCATTTTGTCACAAATCTAAATGTTCTTGAGATTCAAGAAACACCCTCTGCAGAGTGCTCCTGCAGAGTGCTGCAGAGTGCTCCTCTCACAAGTTCCGGGCGTCTTTCTCCGGAAACTTGCATTACTGTTGAGGAATTCAGGTCACACAAGTTTGTTTTGTTTTTTGTTTTTCAGTTTTTTTTCCATATAGTTGACATGAGGAGAATTAAATCAATAGTAGCTCCTCTCCAAAGCCACATCTGTCTCATTTTTTAATTTAGTTTTTAAAAAATTATGTACATAATAAAGATTATTACTCATGTTCAACTTTGTGAGAAAAGAATACATCAACATAGTAATCAACAAATACTTAAATATCAAAACCAGAAAATAAAATTTCAAATTTCAAGCATCTGATTTGCTCTATTCCCTTGAGAAAAAAACTCCCCTAATTCTCTCTATAAAGCTATGGTGTAAATGTGAAAAACAATAAATACTGTTTTGAATGGTATCTTTTCTTTTTTTACCTCCATCTATTTTTTAACACAAGTATTCATGTACGTGTACACACACACTTGTACACATCAATCATCTGAGCATATCACTGGCATTCTGTCCATATATATGCAAACCCAATGCACTCAAGATTATTTAAGATAAAGATTACCTCTATATAGTAAGACTATCCTAGTGGATGAGTAGAAAATAGGAAGGTATGGAGGGATAGTGCCAACTATGGGATACCTTCTTATGAGCTATTGTTTGAGAGTATCAAGAAGCACCCAAAACAACACAAACTATTACTATAGCTCAGTTATCCACCATAACTGGGTGGTAAGACCCTAATGCTGAAGATGTCACACTAGAGGAGCCTGTGGAGGGGTGCTATTTACTGGCTTGCCCTGCATGCCTTGCTCAGCCTGCTGTATTATAGCACTTAAGAACACCAGCCCAAGGGTGATGCCTCTCATAGTGATCTGGGCCCATCTAGATCAATCACTAATTAAGAAAATGCATGACAGATGTGCCCATTGGCTACTCGAGTGAGGACACTTTCTCAGTTCAGGAATTATCTTCTGTAATGGATCTAGCTTATGGTAAATTGACATAAAACTAGCTAGCACAGGAGGATACAGACCCTAGGGGTAGGGGTGGGGGTGGGTTGCTACGATTTTTCTGCCAAGTGGTCATGACATCAAACTTCTAGATATTTATGGTCATACTCATAGATTGGTACTTCTCTCAACTGTGATCACAGAGACTTCTGCAGTGGCAACATTTAATACGCTAATCATACTGGTTAAACTATGAGGAATAAGGGATTGTTGAGTACTCTGCCCTAAATGAGACATCTATATCAATTTAATCTCAGGCTCCACCATTTCTTTGTGACTATGAATAAATATTTAATAACACACACATATAAAACCAGGTGGTCTTTCTATGTCAAGCCCAGCTCTGAATGATGACATGCAGACTTTGTTTATAGTAGTTTTAGGACCTAACTTACTATTGTTCCCAACTACCTCTTATAACCTATAATTAATCTATCTTCTGCCACATGGTTCTTTATTTCTCCTCAGTTTCATGTGTCTGGCCTCCTCTGTATTTCCAAGGTGAAACTTTTTGGCACCTCTTTCCTTTCCAGAGTTCCTATCTTTCTGGAAGTCCTGCCTATTCTCTCCTGCCTATTACAGGCCATTCAGCTCTGTGCTAAACCAATCAGATAGTGATGGAGAACAACGTTCATAAAACATCAAGACAGGTGATGCTTAACAATACCAAAGTCTAGTCTGTACTCTGCTCTCTGATGGTACAGATATCAGCATTCAAATATACAAAATAAAACCTAAAGATCCTATACATATGTGAACATTATATGTAAAACTAACAGTTCAAATACTGAAATTTAAACATACAGAGATGGGTCTGCCTGGAGACAGACACAGGTGGTAAACTAGGTGCCCTGAAGCATTCATGCATGGTTTGGAGTCAGCCTTCCTGAAGGAGCATCTAGAAGCCTAGTGAGAATGTGGGCTCTAGATAAGTTCAGGAAGCGATCTTTGAATGGAAGTGAGGCATTTAGTTCAGAGAAAGAGAAGGGAGGCTACTCCAAACAGAAGAAACAGTTTGAAGAAAAGGATTCTAAGCCAGGGAAGCTGTGACCAAATGGCACGGCAGTCCACAAAGTAAGTGACACTCAAACCTTTCTTAGGAATATGAGGAAACAAACCTATTTTAGAAAGGCCATCTCCCTTTCTAGACTAAATGCCAAAATCAGAATTTCAATCCACAAGAAGAATTTCCAAGTAAGGTAAAAACAAAACAAATAAAACCAGGAGAAATCTAAAATTCATTTTGAACCTGAATCCTTTAAACTGTGCCCACTCTGTACAGCCCTTAAGCGATGGAATGAAAAACTATAAACTCAAAACAGAAGTGTGCTCTGTCTTAATCCTGAAGGCTATAAACACAACACTGGGGGAAAACTGCTGTAGTTCTGACATCCTGGTTTGGGCAGCATAGCCCTAGGCTGCAAGAAGCGTTTGTGCTGTGTTTGTCTGTGACCAAAGCTCTTATTTCTATAAAGAGATCTGTCATATTGTATCAGGGTCCATCTCATCATATCTTAATAATCTCCATCAAAAATAGTTCTATGAGGTTTTGGTCTGAAGTGCAGGACAGGGTTCATACTTCAACATATCTACATTGGATATAAGTATAGATTCATATATATAAATTTTGAAGAAAAAACCGATCTAATCATAGAAATTGATATTGGCTAGAATAACAAAAACAGACAACCCAAAGTTCACATAAATAAAGGATCTTAATAAACCAAATAAATTTCTTTATAATACTAACTTTCTTTTCATGGAACTTTGCCATGCCAGTTTAAATAAGAGATTACATTTAGTGTGTTATCTTGTGCCTTTGGAACCTATACTGGATGTAATTAAGAAACACAATGTGCCTTAACCCCTAGCGTTAGGATGCTTTGGTTTTCTTCAGAATTAGAGGACTATGGTGCCACAATGAGAAGGGGAGGCAGTTCCAAGAGAGTCTGATTCCTTCCATTATCTGGTAACAGGAAGACATAGATTTTTCTTCCCCAATCAGATACTACAATTCTTGGAGGCCACATTGAAGGCTACCAACTTTCTCTGTTGTCACCTAGCAACTATCAGGACTATAAGCACTGGGATAGGATGATTTACACAGCCCTAATCAGATGATAGCCCAGCAAAGGTACTATCTCTTAAGAGTGGAGCTCTTTCCATAGCTCCATACCTCAGGGGATGCAGAGTTGCAAGCCTAAGAAAACTTACCAAAGAAAGCAAACACACAGAGAGAAGGCTCATGTGGTTTCCTAATAACCAGAAAGTAACTGATTCCTCTACCTGCTGTCAGATGTGTATTTATAATTTTGTTTTGTGTTATAATCCTGGGACAAACCTAGAGGTAGAAGTTATATTTATCATTTATGTCCAATCATTTTTAGCAACCCACAGCTGTAAAGTTGTTTCAATAATCCTCGATGTTAATATTAACTGCAAGGCTGCTCTGTGAATGAAATTACTCTTCAGTGATGCCCAATATTGAACATAAAATCCAGGGAGACCAGAGGACATAGAATGTCATGTAGAAAGTTCAGGTTCTCTGGCTTATTTTTTTTTCAAGATGGTGTAGACATAAACACTATCTAAACTGGAAAAGGGCTTCCAAAACTATGGGTGCCTCAAAAAAAATATTTTGAATTCTCAATTTTGTCAACTTCCTGAGTTAAAAACAAAAAAACTTCAGCTATCAGTTTTCATGGCACTCATCCTTCCTTGTCTGATGTAACCTTTGGGCTACATCATATATATATAGATGTATATATATGATATATATATAGATGTATATATATGATATATATATAGATGTATATATATCTATCTATATATATATATATAGATATATCCCACAATGTAGGGCAACTGCATGTTTGAGAATTCCCTCTTGCCTTGACCTCTGGAGTCTAATAATGCTTAACCCATTTCTTTCTGTCCCTGAAGTTCTCTCTCAGCCCCTTCATTTCTGTTCTCATTTTACCCTAAGTTTCTGAACCAGAGTTGAAGCAGAGGGGATGAAAAGGATGTAAAATGTGAAGACTGCCTGGAGGAGATCTCCACGCGCTGGGATCAAGCATGATAAAGAAACAGGTCAGCGCATTCTCTCTTCCTGGTTGACCACCAATCCCTCCCTTAAAGCGAGATGCTCCTTGTCATAACACTACAGCACTCCCTGGGATACCTCTGCATGCCTGCCTGCCTGCGTGTTTTCATTTTTCTTTCTCTTACTGTACTATGAAATCCCTTAGCATACTTTCTGGTTTTTCCTTGTAGCAGGAAACTGCTGCTGGATTTTCTTTAAGGGATAAATAAATGCAAAATATATAGACATTGTTGTAGGAAATCTTGTCTCTATCTATACAGGGCTAAGAAGCCCACATGCAGAGACCTTCCTTTCACCGTCTCAGTAACTCTTAACTCCAAAGTGAAACGCTTCAACTTCTGAAATTAGTTTTTACTTATGGCCATTAATGTGCTGGGCAGCAATGTTTGACTTACATGAATTCTGAGTCAAGCAAAGCCTGAGAAATAGCATTGTTATATTTTATGGATTTTGATATCTAATATATCATGTGGCAGAATGTTGCCATCTTAGTAAATAATAGATTGGCAAATGGATTTGTTGCTCTGAACACAGACCCCCAGTTTCAGCCAGGTGAAGACATGAGGGGATTCTATTAATTGCCCGTGGTGTTCCTACCTTTTCTCTTCCAGTCCACACTCTACCAGTAGGCTATTGGTTCTCCTCCTGCCTGGGAGCTGTCTCCCAGAAGCCCACAAAGTCGAGGAGTGTGCCTGGAGTGGCTGGCTGGCACTGTACAGGGATCACACACCCTGGGAACCACTGCAGGGATCTAGTTCAATTTTACTTCCAAAGACCAAAGTTTATATACCCCTTGGGGAGTGGGTGGGAGCTCCAAGGATAGGTGTAAATAACTGGTGGAACTAAGCACTTCAAGAATGCTTGATTTGCATTAAACAGCCTTGCTACCCTGTTACATGAAAGGGAACACAGCACCTAATTATCCTATAGGCACAGGGAAGGGAGAGCTAGCAGGGAGTCGTGTCAAAGGCTATATGTCAAAGGTGGCCAAGGGTATCTGTGTCCAAAGACACTCTCCAGATGAAGTCAGGAAGAGAGCTAGAGACCCTGCTGAGAAAAACAGAGTTCTGCACTTTAATGCTGAGCTCAGAATGACTGTCTGGTCTAGGAGAACTATAACCTCAAGCAGTAGAGGTCCTCCAACAGTGGACCACCCTCTACAGTTCTCTTTTCTCATCTGTAATCAACACCACCTATGAAACCTCAAACTCCCGAAGCACATTTGTCCTCATTTACATGCAGTGTATTTCCCATTGCCACCCACCATGTCAGTCTAGATAACCTGTAAGTTCCTGGGTAACAGACGAATTCTAACTTTAATCTTTGTATAACTTTCTCTCTACTATTCCATGCATAGAGATTTTCATAGAAGACTCTCGATAAATGCAAATTTAACTGGTTTAAATTCAATTTTTAACTATTCTGTTGAAAAACATAAGACATCCTTTTCATTTTAATGATTTTTCCCTTTCTGGGTGTAACTGATCCAAGGCACCAACCATTTTTTTTTTCTAAAGAAAGTCAGTTTTGCACATCGAAATTGTTTCAATTTCATGTATGTATCCTCGCACTGCTGCCTGTCTTTTGAAATACTGGCGACATAGTAAAGAGAGAACTTCAAGAAGAAATGTGTATAACCCAAGAATATTGCTCATCTATTTTTGAGAAGTTGAGGTGATATCCTTTAAAATTGAGGGGACACGGGAAAACCATAATTCTGTCTGCCAAGCTCTTTATAGCATGACAAACCTTGCTCTGGAATCTGGCTTCTCTTCAACTGTCTAAAACCCAGCTCTCTAGCGTGTTGACACAAGACCTCAAAAGACGATGCTCCTGCGGTACAGGCTTTTCCGAGGCCTGCACCAGCCAGCAGTTGCCAAGGCTGACACACTCTGGATGCACACTCAAAAAGATTGTTAAATTTCACTTCCAGCCCCAAACCAGGAAGTGCTGCCTAAAATGAGCCCAAGACAAAAGCAATCCAACCTCTGAAAAACCCACAGGCTCCAAATAAGGATTTAAGAGTTTAAAATCTGTGATTAACTGCTGGTGTGGAGCAGAGCAGGCAGGCTCTTGCTTGTAAATCATTAGTAACCTTCCAGAATTGCCTAAATAAAGAAATAAATAAAAATGACATAAAACACATACACACACACGTAAGCAAACATTCAAGAGACCAGTTTGTTTTTAAGATTCGTTTTCTTATCTAAAGTTAAGAGTTCCGCTAGATTTGAGTTAGTGACAGCTCGCAGAAAAGGTATCTAATTCTCCAAATTCTTAAGGAAGGAGGTCTAAGCCGTCCTAGGCGACTGATTGCACAACCGCTAGATTGGTCTAGGCAAGCCCACCCGGGAACCGCAACCTCTGGCTTGCCGAACTGTTTGGGATCCACTGTGCACCCTGCAGTTCTGGGAACCTCCTGGGGAGGGTCTCTGGGTACGAACCCGCAGCGGAGGGGTAAAGTTGCAGCTTTGGGCCACTGACAAGTTTGTCCCTCGGCAGTGAGCGGCGGGCAGGAAGGGGAGGGCCCAGCGGGGAGAGGGGGAGAGGGCTCAGGGCTGGGTCGGAAAAGCTGCCTCACTGCACCGCCCTGCCGCTCCCGCCCCACGCTCTGGCCCAGGCCTCTGGCACAATTTCGCCGCTGCTTCCCGGAGGCTGCGCGTGCAGCGGCTTCACCGAAAATGTCCCAGCCGGGCCCGCAGCCCCCCGCCTCTCCTAGGCCCCGGCGTGGCGCCGCAGCTCGCCACACCCAAGAGGTGAGTAGCTCTCCACTCTGAGCCGCGGGGCGAGCGGCGGAGAGACCCCGGTGCAGAAGTGGCCCGCCGCAGTGCTGGGGCGTTGCCCCACCTTGGCACTTTCCGGGGTTGGGAAAACGATCGAGACTCAGCGCCTGCTGGTAAGCAGGTGGCCCGAGGCTCTCCAAATTGGGTAGCGACCGGAGTTGGGTGGAGGGGCTCCTAGAGCACTGTGAGCTAGCGAGACCGAGGCAGTGCGCTTGGGCGTGGAGGCGGAATAAAGTTCGCTCGCGACCTCCGGAGCGAATGGGCTCCTGTCACTGGACGGAGAGAGGGCCTCTACTGTCCCGGTGAAGTCGCCCCCGTCCCTCCCCCATGCAGGGAGTGGCAGCCTGATGAACTGACACACACCTCTTTCCTAACTCGCCTTGGGCCCCATCGGATGGGGCGGGGCCACGCCAGCGGTGGGCGGGACCTATCGCCCCTCCCCCTTGTGCCCTCCCACCTGGCCGCTGAGTAGCACCCAGCGCGGCGCCAGCCAGTTCCCAGCCAGGCAGAGTGTCAGCCTGTGGCCACCAGCACCTCACTCTGCAACCCCGACGGGTCCCCAACCTCGGGGCTCCGAGCGAGTCAGTGGGTTGTCGCCATGGCATTCGCAAGCTGGTGGTACAAGACGGTAAATAGAAGGGATCTAGCCTGGGCAGGACTGGGAAGGGAGTGTATTTACTTCTCTCCTTTACGTGGTAAGGGAAATACTGTCTGAAGTTTGAAGGGGACAGGGTGGGGACCGGGTGCGACTTCCTCGCAGATCTTCTGGCTAGGCAGGCACAGAAGCGGAGGCTCTCCCTTCTGTGGTATGCGGTAGTCTAGGCAGCGAGGTGCACCAATCTCAGCTCGCGTTCCCAAATTGAATGGGCAGTAATCCTTAATTCGACCTTTGGAACACATACCTGGACACACAGACAAGAGCCACAGGATCCCAGGTTTAGTTTTCAACTGCTAAGTAAAAGTGACAATTACGAAGAACAGAATGCTGCTGCTGTTTCAGGCTTGAAAGAGGAGGGTGGGGAATGGAAAAGAAAACATCAGGGAACAACCCTGGGAGAGAGATTAATGTTGGACTAGGATGGGAGAGAAAATGAGTTTATCTTACTATGCAAGAGGAAAAATGTGTTCCTTTTGGGTAATGCACTGAACATCTGTCCTACCAATTAGGTGTGTGATGCCCAATCAAGCTGGCACTTGTAATGTTTTAAAACCAGGAAGCATGGTTCTAACATTACATTAAAAAACAAAAACAAACAAAAGACTTAACAAACCCTTGTTGACAGAGACTCATAAGGTGATTTATGGCTAGGATTTTTAAATCTTAGGCTCACCTTCCTCTCAGCATGTGGTATAGAAAAAGTAGATGGAGTAACCAGATAATCTTTGCATATAGAAACTTTGTGTTAGAATTAGAAAGTGGTTACACAGGCAGCGAGGATTCATTGATCATCCAGGTGCTTTCAAAGGCATGAAGAGTTCTTAACTAAAGTGGAAATGCTTTCAGTGAGTCAGTCTTTTCAAATGTGTTTCCATATCTGTAAAAGAGCAAAAATATAAATAAGGACTAGATCCAATAGTAGACATGCCACATGTGTGTTTTCAGTAATGTTTCTTCATGAACGTTCTCCATTACACTTTTCTGTGCTATTTAAATGTATAGTTTTATTGGTGTTCTAAGAGCAAAGTTTTCTTTGAGTCATAGTTGTCCCAGGATTCTTATCAAAATGTACCAATTAAATTATCTGCAAATAAGGATGGCAGATGTTCAACTAACATCAGACTTCTTTGTCCAAGCTCAGCATTTTCTAAAGGAAATTGTGCCAGGCTACTTAAGTGAAGATAGCCTAAATCTTTGCTTTTAGCACCTATTGCACTATGTTAAACACTTGGCTATTTCTGCTAAAATACCTATTAGATGCCAATTTGGGAACTATTATTTAAAGACCTCTGCTTGGTGGTAACTTTCCAGAATCTTCAGCATGTCTTTGATTAAGCTTTGCCTTTTCTCCAGGAGAAATGTACTGTGAGCCACACATGAGCTTTAAAAAACTTTAGCAGCCACAATAACAAAAAAAATATATTTTAAGAAATCAAATTAATGTTAATAACATTTTGTTAATCCCCTCCAAGCTAAATTACATTTTAGCATGCAGTCATAGGCTAACACTTATGATAATTTACCTCTTTTTTGTGTTAATTATTCAAAAATCTGCCTGTGCTTTGTATGTTATACCCAGAGTACCTTTCAATTCACACTTCCCACAATTCAGAGTCTTCACTCGCCACTGTGGCTAGTGGAATAGCATCAGATAGGAAAGCTAAGGGGCTTGTTCCTAAACTTTTTTGAAGCAATTTTTAAGTGATCACAGACTATTTTGAGACTGAAATGAAAGTCATGTAGTACTTTCTTTCAATAATACACATATAAAAAAATGCAGTTTGAGGCATGTGGAGCCTGTCCACCAACAGCTCTCCAGAGGTTCACACAGCCAGTCTTTAACATATACATATACATGCCTATATTTTATGTATTTGTGTATATATAAAGTATGTATACAGATTTTATAGGATCAATGTATATATGAATAGTTTTATTTGTTTGTTTATGAACAAAGAGATGCTGTTGGACCCTTTTAGCCACAGATTCAACCACCAATCAAAAATAATTTTTAAGCATTGAGTCTTTCTTGAATATGTATCAATTTCTTTTGTCGTTATTCCTCAAACAATATAATGTAAAACTGTTGACATGCTTTAATGTTGTGTAACATAAAACACATATGGGAGGCCATGCATAGGTTAGATACAAGCAAGCCATTTTAGACAAGCCATTTGAGCATCTTCAGGATTTGGTTTCCAAAAGGGTCCTGAAGTCACTTTCCAAAAGATACCAATGGATTTCTGCCTACACACATCCATCTACACTACTTCTAGTGAATCCTATAGTTTGAGTATCCTTAGCAGGATTATTTAAAAACAAAAATAATGTGAATGATCTAACTTTAGGCAGAATAAAATTATAGTAATATAAAGATGTGTTCATTTAAGAGCATGCTACCTGTAAAACCACCCAAGGAAACATAATATTGTATATTTTTACACTGAATTCCATTAGCATCTGAAAAATTTTCTGATTGTAGTTAAAAAAAACACTTCATAAAATGTTAAAACTACATTTAAAGAATATCTGATGAGCATCATGATTATCAGAATTTAGGAGTAAATTTGGCTTACCTCGGTAATCAGATTTCTGAGTCATACACTGATTTTATTATGCTGTGATAATTAAGGGTGTTTCTTCATTTAATCAGATTCATAGCCCCAGTAAGTGCATGCTCAGGGAGCCAGTCATTTGGAGCTTCATCACTGCAGCCAGGCTGGGCAAAGTGCTGCAAACTTCCCATGGCAAATCAGGCAACGTGGCGGCAATGAATTTTAGAAAAAAAAAGAAGTCAAAATTATAAGGTCTTCACAAAGGGGTATTTAAGGTAGCAAGAATGAAGAAGTCAAATGTCAGTGTGTTTTTGGCTGTCAGTCCCTGAATGGATCATTTTCCATTTCGTAAAAGCCTTTTAAACTGAGTAACATATGATATTGTTCTTTTATCAGTTTTAAAACTTCCCAGACAGTTAATTATATTATCCAAGTGGTTTTTAAAAGTGTTGTGGCTCTGTGGGGTGGAAACAGAGGGTGTCCCTTGAGAGTCCAAGGTGGACAAGCAAGGATTAGTTCCAAAGCAGGCTGTTTCAGCACTTTCAGGGTGTTTTAGTGAGACCTTCATTTTCCCCACTTTGGAATATTTTTAAGATCTAAATTTTATTAGCATGACAGTAACATTCCATTCCTCAAGTTGTTAGACTTTCTTTTTATGAAAACTTATTAAGAAAAACTTACGACTATCATAAATGGGGGAAAGTCTGTCAGGTTTTACCTGTTAAGGAAATCTGCAGAAACTGTTACACCCAGTGAAGAATCTCTGTTGTATAAATTACCCTTAGGATGGAGAGCTGGTTAATTCAGGAGAGGAATGTGTGTGTGTGGGGGGGGGGGTGTTTAAGTGTGTGTCTGTGTGTGTATGACAGTGTGTGAGTGTGTGTGTGTGTGTGTGTGTGTGTGCATGTGTGTGGGGTCCGTATGCTACAATGTGCATGTGGAGGTCAGAGAACAATGGGTGGACCCAGATCTCTGCTACCTGTCATGTGGGTTCTAGGAGTCAAACTCAGTTGTCACACGTGGGCAGCAAGTACCTACCTACCTTGCCATCTCACTGGTCCACATTCTCTTATATTTTCACTTTGTAATCACGATACCTAGCTCTTAATGGGCATTCATTGATTTTCTTTCATGGTTACTAAGCCCTAGCCACATGGTAGCCTTTTTTTCTGAGTTTTGACGTTTTCAGTTTTAAAACTAGAACAGCTAGCATTTTGCCTGCCAGTGACTCAGGGAAAATACTCTTGACCTAAGAGTCAACTAAAGTATTCAGAACTTTTTCATAGTAAAACTTTTACATATAAACAGAAGAAAAAGGGCATGAGGAGCCCCCACAAATGAACTGGCATCATTAATGACCAACTTTGTGTCCATTTTATCTCCAATCGTGCTCCCACACAAAGTATTCTAAGGCATGTGAATTGCGAGCTTAAGTGTTAAACACATGGCCAAGTTGTAGGCTGTTGAAAAGAAGGGTTTTCACTTTACGTGTACTTTTTTCCTTCTGGTGCAACCTGATGTGGGACAATCTAATGCACAGTGATGTGATAGAGCACTAAACAAATGTTTTCATGGCATATGGAGAAGTATGGATTATTATTTACTAATAATTATCTTTTAGTAAAGCTGCTGTTAGTCCTAAGCAGCTGTATAACCAAATTACCACACAGAGACTGTTAACCTATTTACTGTTAACCTATTTAGTTAACCTAGAACACTATGCTGGGCAATAGTTACTCCCTCCTAAACCTCCAAGCCCTCACAGTTTCCTAACATTTAGATTTCCCACATTATACTTGTGTTTTGTGATATATTAGGTCCAGTCCATCTCTCCATTTCGTTCCGTGATCTCTCCTCCAGCTCTGCCTTCTCCTAGCTCTCCTCGCCCTTTCTCCTCCCACTCATTTCCTCCCCTCTGGCTCCTCCCACTGCTTAACAGTGTGTCTGGTTGCTTTCTTTTGGCCTGTTTACACAGAGTTGAGACAGGATGCTTAGAATAAGTATCACAACACAATATCCGGGTTGAAACCAGAGAGTGTGGGGAAAGGGGAGAAATCAGCATTTAAATGAACAAGAGTAAGGTGTATACATTTTAAAAGAACATTATACCAGCATTCATCCTTTAGGGATAGTAAAACTTCAAATCCTTCTTCTTCAGTGTCTCTTGATGAAACTTTCTTATCTACACTTAGTTCTCATATTTGTTTCACACAATCAGACTGATGTCAAGGGGAGCAGAACTATGGAATCACTTTGTGTTCTTTAACACCAGCTTTATCTTTGAAGCTTACCTCTGTTATTGTTGTTGACTCTATTGTCTCTGCCAGTGCAGCAAGAAACAAGAAACAGTCTTCGACAATTCTATTTTGCAATGGCGTTTTTTTCAATAACTCCTAATAAAAGCTATTAGCCAAGAAAAACAAAAAAAGAACCAGACATTGGGCCAGTTTACACTTTAACATTGAAAATATTCTAGCAGATGCTGAGACTCATAGCCAAACTTTGGGCACAGTGCAGGGTATCTTAATAAAGAAGGAGGATATAGGAAGACCTGGAGGAGACAGGAGTTCTACAAGGAGACCAACATAGCCAAAACACCTGAGCCCAGGGATTCTTGCAGAGACCAATACTCTAATCAAGGACCATGCATTGAGAGGACCTAGACCCCCTGCTCAGATGTAACCCATGGGCATCTCAGTCTCCATGTGGGGTTCCTAGTAAGGGGAATAGGGGCTGTCACTGTCATGAACTCGGTTGCCTGCTCTTTGATCACCTCCCACTAGTGAGGTGGCCATACTAGGCCACAGAGACAGAGGATTGAGACAGTCCTGATGAGCCCTGATAAGCTAGAGTCAGACCTCCCCATCAGTGGACTAGGAGAGGGACATTGAGGGAGAAGAGGGAGGGTGGCTGGGAGTAGGAACTGATGAGATAGGGGACTATAGCCAGGATACAAAATGAATAAATTGTAATAAATAATAATAATATTTTAAAAAAGAAAATATACTAGCAGCCAACGCTACACAGAGAAACCCTGCTTTGAAATGAAAAAGAAAAAGAAAGAAAATATACTAGCTATTGGGATAGTTATTATTCTCTATTAAATGAGGAGAAATGGAAAGGTTGAATTATTTACCCAAGATCACATGGACTTCAGGTTTCTATTATATAAGTTTATTGTAGTCAGCTAAGTGATAGAAGTGATTCTGAGCATTTAAGTCTGGGGGAATGTAAGACAGGAAGTAATCAACCAGGTGACATATAAGATTAGAAACCATCAGACATGGGCAAGTCAACCATACCTTAGAAGTTATGAGAGCTGCAATAGCCTTAGGTGGGAAGGGCTGAAGGGGCTGCAAGGGTCACCTTGTAAAAGCCAAAAGGACAATTGCTCTTCTATGCTGAAAGGGCCCTGAGATCAGAGAGAAGATCAGGTGTGTGTGTGTGTGTGTGTGTGCATGTATGTATATGCATGAACGTTTGTGTGCACACACAGTTGCATCTCAACCATTCATATTACTTTAAGTCAGTGGTTCTCAACCTTCCTAATGCTAGGACCCTTTAATACAGTTCCTCATGTTGTGGTGATCCTTCAATCATAAAATTACTTTGTTGCTACATCATAACTGTAATTATGCTACTGATATGAATTGTAATGTGAATATGTTTTCTGATGGTCTTAGGTGACCCCTGTGAAAGGGTCCTTTAACCTCCAAAGGGGTCATGACCCACAGTTGAGAACCAGCCATACCAATTGCCTGTCACTGGCCAAATTCAGTTTGAGATTCTCCATGCTGGGAAGCAGCCAGGCAAGATCTCTGGTGATACCAGCAGAGGTGATGGGGAAAGAAATCCACCACCCTCAGGTGCACAGCCCAGCACTACCAGAAAGACTGTTTTGAAGCAAAAGCAGCTTTGCATCTCAGTCCGTCTGCTCTATGAATAATCTTATTTTAAGAATCAGAGCACATATAATCTTAGATCCCTAAGGTTTTTTCATAGTTATTTTTTTCTTTTTGAAAATACCAATTTGCTCATGGCCCCATAACTTTTCAACCTGTTTTCCCAGTCTTCCTTTCTTAAGTAGTTTAGTGACCTAAAAAGAGCATACGTACTTCTTAAGGGATTTTTAGAGGCTTATGGAAATAAAAGCATTTAAACAAGCATTATTACTCACTCTCATCTCAAGTCCAGGAAAAGAGAGAATATATTTCCCATTTGATTAGAAAGGCAACGTGTGCATTTAGGAAGTCATCAACGAGCAAGTGACAATCAGGTGACAGTTGTTTGCTTTACTGAAGAGATAGGCTGTACAGAGATAGTCATTCCCTACAAAGGCTTGGAATTGGATTGGAAATGCCTATGTGAAAATATCACCATGAGAAATCAGTTTCCCCGGGAGATACAGCCTGTTTAACGACAGGAAACTCCTCATATCTACCAGATCAGTTGTTTTTTGAGAAGCAGAGACTTTTGTTATGGTCTCCCTTCAAAGCCTATTGTTCCTGATCCTGGATACGTAATAGAAACAGCAAAGGAATTTTAGAGAAATATATCCACGTCCTGATCTACACACACGAAAGCTAATATCTGACTCTTTGGTACAAGTGTTTCCTAAGCACCCACTTGTAGGATGCTTGGCAGCCCTGCTAATCTAACTGGGTGGCTTCCTGTTCTCTGGAAGGCATTGCAACAAGCCTTTTGTGAGTTTGTGACAGCATTCACAGACCAGGGCTCCTAAGATAACCTTGTCCTTGCTTCAAATTTGCAGTCATGTCTCTGGACATGACTATGTGACTTATCTCCAAGCTGAAGGACAGCTTTTAAATAACATTTTAAAGTTGAAATTGTAACTTGGCATTTTACAAAGCATTCATTACATATATCTCTCTGGAAATACTATTTAGTGTTTACAAAATTTGGGGGATTTTGTGTATCTCTATGGAAGAAACTAAATGCCTGGGACTTCAGTAGAAATCGTTTAAAGTACCACAAGGAAACAACTTTTAAAAAATACATTGCTGTACTTCAGTAGGGAAAATGAAATGTGGAATAGCATGCTTGCTGGCAATTAGTGACTAGGGTTCACACTTGCCCTATCATGAGAAAGAGGCAGAGTGAGGTCCTCTGGAGAGGGGAGACTTGTATAGGAAAGAGTAATTTAAGTTTTTCTGTTTGTAGATTGGACTGTTATACTCCCTAAACAGAAACTGAGCACTGAGAACAGGGAACAGCCAACAAAGCACTGGGTATTGTTACTTTACTGATTCTGAAAAGGATATGAGGTTACAGATAGCAAGTGAATGTGCTGTCCTGGTTCTGAAGTTACTGAATCTGCAAGGAGACAGATTGGGTAAATCTGTATTTTTTGTTTTGGCCTTATCAAATACTATCTTCAAGCTGAATGGCTCTTTTAGAGATGCGAAGAGAAAAGAGTTCGGGCAAAATAAATTTAAGTGAGTTTTCTAAGCCATGATCCTTTCCAAAAACCGGGGTAGCACTAAAACCTAGAAAAAGTTGAGAGAGCTGGGTTTTTCAGCAGGAGGGGTTGCTCTTACAGACTGTACACACAAAAAAGAAATTACTGGTTTGGCTACAGCTAGGCCTTTGTCTTATTTGGGTCATGATCTGCCAGGGGCCCTCTAATTTTGTAGCAGTCATCTACCTGCCTGTAATCATCTGAGGTACTGCTTTTTTTTTTTTTAATAAAGTCGATAACAAATGCAGTATCTAGTGTCTGTATCAGCATCTTATGCAAGAATGTCCTAAAGAGCTAACCTCAAGCTAAGGGCTTCGTGCTTTGAGGAAATTATTCTCTAGCCCTTCATCTTGTCTTTGTGTTCAACAGTTGTAACTTGGTACATAGTTCTAGTGTGTATGTCGGCCTTGTGGACTTGAATATTAATTTAGTTACATATTTGTTTGTTTATTGATTGCCTAGGCTGGGATCAAGTGATTTCCCCCACCACGTCCCCCAACCTTAGCCTTCCCAGTAAGCCCACATCATCACACTTGGGTTATACATGGGCTTTTAAGTGGGGTGGGTTGTTTGCTTGGTTTTGTTTTTTATTTTTTTCAAGATTCATCAAATGCTCAATACTGATTGCTCTCACTTTTAGATAAACAAACCCTTGACCTGGACACATAGCAATAAGATGCCCTGCAGGAATTTTTTTCCCCCAGACTGTTTCAATATGGCTCATTTCAGTAGAATCAATTCAGTTATCCCTGTGGGTGCTTCTGTAGGGGAAGTCTGCATTCATGGAAGCTTTTCACGGCAGGCTGTTCATAAAAAGTACAGTTGAGGGAGTATTTCTGCCATGAGTTCTCATATCTTGGCCGTTTCCTTTCTCCTCTAACATATCTGTAGATATGCTGAAGGGTATTATCACCTAATGTACTCTAACATGGTAGAGTAGAAAACAACAGACTTGAACTAAAAAAAAATACTTTGTGATTATTTCACATTTACTAGCAGATATGTGCCCTAAAAAACACTAATTTGTTATTATGCTAAATTTTCTCATTCATAAAATTGCATGGCTCATTTTTTCAGTATCAAATAAGAAGGCATAAAATACCCTGTGGATAATATAAAATTGTTACTATTATTACTCTTCTTGTTTTACATAAAAGAGGGAGCAAAGGATTATTTAATTTCTTACATATGTGAGAAGTGGTAGACATTGGGAAAAATAAGACAAGGGAGTCAAATGTGAAAAAAAAAAGAGAAAATTCTCAGTTGGTTTTAATCCTGATCATCCTATTGAAACCAAATAATAGGGGTAGAGATGCTCCGTGGTTATGAGCACTGGCTGATCTTCCAGAGGACCTTGGTTTGGTTCCCAGTATCCACATGGTAGCTCACAATCATCTGTAACTCCAGTTTCAGAGGAGAGCCCTGTCTGTTCTCCGTGGGTACCAGGCTTGCATATGGTGCACAGATATACAAACAAATCATTTATGCTCATAAAATAATAAAATAAAAAATAAACCAAACTTGGAAGTAATACTGTATTTTCTAGGGTAGAATCATAACATGGATATATAAATAGAAATTATGCTGTTCATGGACATAATTAAAATTTAAAACCATAAATAATAACAGTTGCATGCATGGTCTTTCCTTCGAATTTTCTTAGGCGAATATTCAGTGTAAGAACTCCAAGAGAATTCAGAGCTGTTAGAACTGATGGGTGAACTAGAATGTTGTTGTAGACCTTAGTCCTTATCATATGATATCTGCTTGTGCCCATGCTGAATGATGCTTAAGAATGGCTTCGGACATAACACAGTCCTTAAAAGAGCCCGTCTCACGGATGAGCCAGATGTCTCCCATACTACCTACTTGGGCTTCAGAAATCCATGAGGTACTTTATAGGAAATGAGACGACAGAGCAGCCTTAATATCAGCTTTTCATCTGATTACTTATAGACTAATTTCCTGGCTCAAAAATGAATAGCTGTATGATCCTTTGATTTTGAAAGCCTCCGATGAACGGGAAAGTCCCAATATTCTCTAGGGTAACATGGTAAGGGTGCTTGTTTCTATTGACTTGTTTGTTTTGTTATTGTTGTTGTTTTTTCATACATTTAGCCTTTAGAATTAAAGTTGCAATTGTCACCCAAGCAAGGTGGCACACGCCTATAATTCAGGGAGACCGAATCAGGCAGATCTCTGAGAGTTCCAGACCAGCCTAGTCTACAAAGTGTGTCTAGGACAGCCAGAGCTACACAAAGAAACTCTGTCTTGAGGAAAACAACAACAAAAAGATGTAGTTGTCTAATATCAATTACTTCTATTAAACATTACCTTTTTTCTTTTTTTTTTTTTAGCATGTTAATGAAAAGAATGTTGGATCATCTTCTAAACCAGGAGAAAAGAAAGGATCTGATGAGGTACTTTTTGCAATGATTATTATCTTTGTTTTATCTTTGTATTATTATCAATGATTATTTCCTTGTTTTCCTTTTAAAATTGTGACTTTACTAAATTAGTGTAGTAAAGTTGTCAGGTTCAGGGAGTTTTTGTATGTCTTTCTACTATGCTGTGTATGTGTGCGCAGTGATGTTTTAAATGTGGACACTGTGAGTACACGTGTACCCATGTACATGGTGTGGAAGTCAGAGGTCAGTTGCCTTCAACTTTGATTCAGGGTCTCTGTTATGCCTCTGTTATATAGACAAGGTTTGTTGACCTAAAACTTTCCAGGGATTCTCCTGTCTCTGCCTCTTATCTCCTTGTAGAAGCCCTGGGAGTACAGATACTCACACTATGTATATAGCTTTTCATGAGTGCTGGGGATTTAAACTTGTATCTTCATGCTTGCACGGCTAGTGATTTTACCCAATGAGCTACATTCCAGGCTTGAAAATTATAGCTTTAACTAATATTTGATTCAAGAATGTTAGTGGGAAATCATAAAAATGAAATCTTCATACTGATCCTCAGAAAGAAACTATTTTTAGACAGTTTCAATTTAGAAACATTTTTTTAATGTCTTTCTGTAAGAACTTAGAACCTTTCTTTTGTTGGTGAGCGTGACAAATATAGAAGGAAACGGAATGCAATGGCAGGAGGGGACATATGTTTTCATGAGAGTGCACCATGAAAGGAGAGCAGTCACAGCCTAAATTAACAGGCCATTCAGGTTTGGAGACAGAGGGAAGAGAACTCTTCGTATCTGCATCAGTTTAGCGGAGACACTGTACGAACAAATCGCATTGCTTTGAGGTGTGTTTTCTTGCTCTTGTGAATTTCTGCTTTGACTGATGACAACCATTCTGGGTTCCCAATACTGGCCAGCTTCACTAAGAATGTGTCCTGTGATAGTTTTGTTCTCCAAAGGGCACTGGGTTTGCATCTTTGTCTTGTTACTGGTTTCTAGAGGATTGTATTTACCAACCCATGAGAGTGATTCTTTTGGAGAAGAATTTTACAGTCATGGAAGCGATTCATTGTCAGTTGTTCACACAACTACCTGTTAGAAAAGAATTGCTCCCTGTCTTCGATGTCTTGGTGGCTATTCTCAGGGGATCTCATTACTTTTCCTCAAAAGAAGTTGTCTTTCTTTCCGTTGTTAGTGGCAATATGGACGAAAGACTGGATATATAGAAAGCATAAAATGGCTGTCTTTTTTTTTTTTCATTATCAGTATTGATCAGGTAAATTGAGACTCTCTTCCTGCTCATTTTCTGCAGTTCTGGAACATTTGGTATGTAAAGAGGCTGTACTGTTTTTTTGTTTTTGTTCTTTTTGTTTTTTTGTCAACTTTCTACCAATATCCATAAAAATACTTCAGAGTATTTCTTTTTATTATATTTTAACCTTTAGTGAGTGTGTATGTGTGTGTGTGTGTAGGTCACAGATATGGCAGTGTGTGTATGTGGGTCAGAGGATAATTCTTTCAGGAGTCAGTTCTACCCTGTGGGTCAAGCTCAGGCCACCATGCATTACAAGAACATTGACCCAATGAACCACTTTACTGACCCTAATTTTCAATGTTTCTTACCATAGAAATTTGTGTTTAATTTTTCCATGGAATTCAAATTTTTTAAAAAATTTAAATCAAAAAGTAAAGTAAGATTTCATCCCATTTCCTTTAAAAATCAGTAAATAATAAGTTCTTATATAAATACTCAATTTTTTTCCATTTCTAATATCAGGAGGGTATCTGCCATCACTTAGTCATTTTATCAACACCACCCTTTAAATATATTCTCAGATTAGTTATCTATCAAATTAATTTTACTGAGGCAAAGAGCATGAACTTTCTATTTGAAATCATAGTGTCCTTTATTTTTCAAAGGAGGACATAAGTCCTTGGGTATTATTCTGAATTGATACTGATTAAACTATATGCACAAGAAAGGAAATATTATCTGATACAGCAAAGTGGATAATAAAGCAGTTTCAATACTGTCTTTCTGACCAATTGCATTATAATTTGGGAGCATTAAAACATATCTTAAGTGGACAGGTATTGTTGGTTCAGGCATAATTGCTTCCACAGTCTTTGTGATATGTGGATCTTAAGGCCTATCTTACTTGTCAAAGGTTTGCGCAGGATTACTCAGAAGTCCTGTGGGGACTCTGGTAGGAAAGATTGCAAGGTTTGACTCTGCCAAGGTATGCTTCACTTTGGATTTGAAACTGTAAAGTCATTGTATAGATCAAAAGGGGAGAGAAATGGTTCTGTCTGTAGTTGGAACACTCTGACATGGTTCTATATCATTGCTGAGAAATTCACATTCATAACTCCTGCCCCTGAGCTTGAGGCTATTTTGCTCTGTTCCAACTGGAAGATATAAAGCTGGACTAGAGTCTTTCCTCTCCCCTGTAACTTAAATTAATTGCTTTAGACAAAACAAATTCAGTAGAACTTAAATATGCAATGAGTAAACCATGAAACAAGCAACACCTTCAAACTGGAAGAGTTCTATGAGCTCAGGCCTATTATCAAATTTTGACTACTCTGCCAGGGAAGACAACTGTGGGGGTAGTTCAAGAAACTGTCTTATGTTCAGCAATAATTTAACTTTTGTATTTATAGTTTTGTGGCTAAAGTTTTTAGAGACTAAAATTGGTGGCTACCCTATCTACCATCCATGGTCAGTTACTGTATATTTTTTTTTTCAAAATTGCTGGAGAAGGGCCTTCTGAAACTGATTCTCTTTTCCAAACAGATATTTTCTTTTCTACCACTCTCCTGAAAAATAGGATTAAGAAAATTTGAGCTGTGTGTTCTGTCACAGCACGGGCTTTGCTACTTGGATGCAGACAGAGGGTCCTATGTTCAAAGTCAATCTGAGTTTCAAAGTGAGGCCCTATTTTAAAGCAAGCAGATGTATGAGAAATAGACAAGCCAAACAGTTCTGGGTTTTGGTAATCCATTCTCAAACCAGAAAACTCCACTATATTATCCCAAGAACATGAAAGTACAGGAGAAAAATCTATGAAAACTATTCCATGAATAGAGGTCAGTCGTGATGATTTTTTTTTTCTTCCTCAAGACCCAGCTGTACCACTCTTAGGCATATATCCAAAAGATGCTCAAGTACACAGCAAGGACATTTGCTCAACCATGTTCTTAATAGCTTTATTCGTAATAGCCAGAACCTGGAAACAACCCAGATGTCCCTCAGTCGAGGAATGGATACAGAAATTGTGGTACTTTTGCACAATGGAATACTACTCAGCAATAAAAAAGGAGGAAATCATGAAATTCGCAGGCAAATGGTGGGACCTGGAAACAATCATCCTGAGTGAGGTATCCAAAAAGCAGAAAGAAACACATGGTATATACTCACTTATATAAACCTATAAGATAGGATAAACATACTGAAATCTATACACCTAAAAAAGATAAGCAAGAAGGAGGACCCCAGGTAAGATGATCAATCCTCACTTAGATAGACAAATGGGATGGACATTGAATGTAGGAGAAAACAAGCAACAGGACAGCAGCCTACCACAGAGGGCCTCACTCTACATAGCAATGTATCAAAGCAGATATTAAGACTCATAACAAAACCTTCCCCATAGTGCAGGGAATCATATGAAAGAAGGGGGAGTTAGTAAGACTTGGAGAGAACAAGAGCTCCACAAAGACCAAATAGATCAGGGCACAGGGGTCTTTTATGAGACTGTTTCTCCAACCAAGGACCATGTATGGATATAACCTAGAACCCCTGCTCGGATATAGCCAATGGTATCTCAGTATCCAAGTGGGTACCCTAGTAAGGGGATCAGGGACTATTTCTGTCATGAACTCAATGGCTGGCTCTTAGACCCTCCCCCCTCCCCGAGGGAGGAGCAGCCTTACTAGATCCCAGAAGAGGACATTACAGCCAGCCCTGAAGAGACCTGATAAGCTAGAGTCAGATGGAAGGTCCTGCCCTATCAGTGGACTTGGAAAGGGGTAGGGAGGAGATGAGGGAAGGATGGGGAGAGTGGGAGGGAATGAGGGAGGGGGCTACGGCTGGGATACAAAGTACATAACCTGTGATTAATATAAAAATAAATAAATGATGAAAAAAAGAATTCATCAATTTTTTCTCAAATGTCGGGCCATTCTAAGACCAATAGTTGCTTGGGTTAAGAAAGCTAAAATAGAGCCACAGCTGAGACAAAAATAAAAATAAAAACATTTAACATCAGCATCTTTAAATATAGTGGAACAAAGAAGTCTCCCAAAATGTGGAATTAAATCTATTTAAAGTATTTGACTGCCAGATCTGGCCACACTGGGAAAATATGAACTTTTTAAAAACTTTCTTTAGTGGTGTCCTAGAAAAAAAAATACCTGAGACAAATTTAAAATCTTCAATTTTAGTGATGGGTGTGTTTCGTAACTATAGAAAAATATGTGTAAGTAGCATTGAAGGGAAAATTAGCTTATATATATTTATCTTGTCTGAGTAGTCCGGTTAGCTTTGTTTTCCTCATTATTTACTTTTCATTTTAACATGTGTCAATAAATTATTGAATGAGTCAAGGTTTTGATACTTTTCTTTTAATAAAGCCAATAGTTTTTAATTGGAGAATCAATATAAACTTAGAAAACTAATATCACCCATAGTCTCATTTCTCACTGATAAACACAGCTACAAAATTTTGTAAATATTTTAAAATTAATGTGATTATGTCATATATTCATAGTTGTTAAATACATTGATATTTTAGGAACTCTTTAAAAGCCATGCATCTAAAATATAGGCATTGGAAAACCAATTTGAAGGAAGCAGTACCATCTCTATAATCTGAAACACAGAAAGATGGCCATAGTTTTCACTTTGGTGCATTTACCTGTGTCTTTCTGTAATATCTGTTTTCATGGAGAACTGATTTCAAGGCCAACTATGGATAACAAACTTCATGAATACTCACATCCTGACATATGGTGACATAGGATCTCCACTTAATCTAAGTCTTTCCATATACTATAGCACCCCTAGAATACTAAGAATGCCCAATCCAAAATGAATGTCCTTGGAATAGTTGTTATAGTATATTATTTATGGAAAAATAACAAAGGAAAAATTTTTTCTGTATTCTATACATTTGAAAAATTTCCCATATATCTTTGATCCGTGGTTAGTTGAATCCATAGATATGGAAGACTGTACATTTAATAAAATGTCATTTTTAAGCTCAGCCAAGAAAGGACCATCATTAATAGGACATGGGCTGGAAATAACTGATGACTTATTTTGAGGCAGATAAATCTTTTCCAATAGAAACAGAGAGGAGCCATTTCTGGATGTCGGAGCACAATCCTGTGGTCATAGTACTGGGGAGGTAGGGTTAACACTGTTCTTGGCCAGTCAGGGCTACATGGGAAGAGCTTGTCTCAGTAGTTTTGGACAGTGTTTCCTTGTGTAACTGATTTAGCCATCATTATTATCAAGTCCTAGAGTGGACTCCTAAATGTTATTTTATGGTTATAAAACCATTGCAAGAATCCATGCTAACTGTGGCTCATTCATTATGTCTTGTAAGCTTATGTTCCATTGCCAAATGGGGCACAGTGTTAAGAGATGTGCCAAAGCCAGTCTAATTTGTCTTTCCTGGATACTAGTGCCTAATAGCTGCACCAACTTTCATGCTGTCCTTGTTAGTTTTATGTCAACTTGAGCAAAGCTAGAGTCTCTTGGGAGACTCTCCGCTGAGAAAATTTCTCTATAAGATTTGCTTATAGGCAAATCTGTTTGACTTCTTGATAATGATTGATGTGTCTGGACCCACTGTGGTGCCAACCCTGGATAACCGGGCTTAAGTTGTGTAAGAAAGCAAGCTGAGCAAGCCATGAGGAGCAAGCTGGTGTACAGCATTCTTCCATTGTCTCTGTTTCAGTTCCTGTTTTCAGGTTCCTACCTTGAGTTTCTGCCTTGACTTTCCTCAGTGATAGAGTATGAACTGAGAGTTGTAAATTAAATAAACCCTTTCCTTCCCAAGTTGCTTTTTGTCATGATGTTTTAACACAGCAATAGAAAGCCTAACTAAGACACGTACTAGTGTAGATGGGGAACCTTATAAGCCTACCCCTAGATGATAAACTATGGATAATTAATACCTACTGAAAGAGAGGGAGTCATGGCTGTTTTCCAGAATGAACTGTTGATAGATTATCCAGTCCTAAGTGATCAGTGCTGAATAGCTATACAAGCCACACTAAATGGACTCAACAGCTTATATATTTGTATGAGTGCATGTATGTATGTACGTATATATGTTTATATGTATGTATGTTTGTAAGTATGTAAATGTATGAATGTATGCACGTATGTATGCATATATGTAAGTATGTGTATTAATCTAGGTTCTCCAGCATAGCAGAATTTACAGAATTAAAATATAAAGGGGATTTATTAAAATGACTTATAGGCTGCAGTTGAGCTCATACAACCATAGCTGGCTCTGAACTGAAAGCCCAAGAATCTAGAAGTTCATCAGTCCACAAGGTGGGATTTCTGAGCTGGTCTACAATAGATGCTCAAATCCCCCAAAAGTAGGCTCTAGTGCCAGTGAAGGAATGGACTTGCTAGCCAGTTGAAGGCAAGCAGGCAAAGAATAAAGCTTCCTTCTCCCATGTTGTTATATAGGCTTCCAGCAGGTATGGCCCAGATTAAGGTACATCTTTCTGCTTCGAGATCCAAATTTAAGCCATGTGTCTTTGTGCCTCGAAAATCCATATTAGAAGTGGATCTGACCTACTTCAGTTTAAACAAAATTCCTGCATAGGTGCATGCCTTCCATTTTTGGATTTTAGTTAATTCCAAATGTAGTCCGGTTGACAACCAAGAATAGCCATCACTTTTTATCAGTAGGTAAGTATGCATACATATACACACTTACATATATACATACATACTTATACACACACACATATATATATAAAGGTCATTAATTTGGTATAAGAAACATAAGAGAAGGAAAGAGGAAGTCATATAAATAGAGTACTGATATATGAAATTCTCAAAAAAATTTTTAATTAAATTAGAAAAAAATTGTATCTCAAAGGCCATACTCCATAGACTTTCATATTATGGTTCACCTTTTTGTAATTTGTTTCTGTACCAAATTATTATTTTGTTTCTTCCTTGTACTCTTGTCATTCAAAGTAGTATAGTGTCAAATGGACCTCTATGGTAGAGACATAGCCCTCCTTCCTTGAAGATAGGAAGTGAAGGAGGGAAATTGAGTCAGAGTACAGGGATAGCCGGAAGAGGATAGCATTCTCCAGACTCCTTGGCAGCTCACTACCGGAAGATGAGACTGGACCACCTTTCCCACCTGGAGATCACAAACAGGAGCTAAATAATTAGAAAAAAAGAAGGAAATAAAACAATAGAAACTTTGCCAGAAGGTACTCGACAGGGTGTGTGTCATTGAGCCATGAAACAGGGCACATTTAGTTCATGTAAGATTTCTGCATAGCGTTAGCAGTTACTCATTGGATTTGCTCCTTACAATGTTTACCAGAATTTTTCCCAACCAGAATATCCCATTTACTGTGTTGCATTTGCAGTAGTACATATTTATAATCTTTTATAATAAGAGCAGCTTGTATTTATTTGTGGAACATTTAAGTCATGCTATCCAAGAACATTTGTGAAGAATAATTGAAGTGATAAAATTTCTGTTGCTGAGGAACCTGCCTGCCCTTTAAAAAGATATCTTTTTCGGATAATGTTTCCAAAAAAATGTTTTCATGTGGTAATACAATATTTCTTGTTGTTTAGTGTAGTGACTGTTAAGTATGGAACTGATTTAACAAACCAAAGCCTACATATTATAGTACAGCTAATAAATCATGACCCACCAAGTCTAATATTCTGTTAATTAAAATGCATGGTTAAAAGCAAATAAGAAAATAAAATATGAAAATATGACCAACCCTATTTCATATTGATTTTAAGGTTTATAATAATGCTTAGAATTGTGAAACAAGAAATGAGTGACTTCAGAACCATAAAATTCAACAATAATCTAAGATATTTTCCATTGTTGACATAACAAGCCATTTCCCTCTGCCTTCATACCACAAAATATTTTGATCTCCTCCCTTAGTTATTTTCACTGAAATTAATATTATCTGCTCTTATGTTTATCCAGATATGAGTCTCAGTAACTTTGCCAGTTTCAATTATCTACTTGCATGTTAGGAAGATAAACAGTTGATTCACCTTTGAGGATATTCTGGTAGTGTTACAGTTTCTTAAGATAGTTCAACAAACGGATCCAAAAACATTTTCAGCAGTTATTTCAGCATGCTAGATTCCAAGTTAAACCCTTGAAAGTTTTGCCAGCTATTCAGATACAAAAGTTTGTATACTCAAAAGTGTCATATATAACATCATGTCAGTCACTTGTAGATCATTGCAAGCTAGAGTTAGCACCGTCGCACATGAGGACTCTGGGCTGTTTTCTGTGGCTTAAGTGGGAAGGTGGACGGGTGCCCTCACACACGCATAATCACTCTATGTGGAGATGTTGGGTTGGGGGAAGCTGCGGTCTCACCAGTGTTCATTGCATGAGGTAGATGGCAACATCACTGGGTAGACAAACTTGAAATCCTGCTTGTTTGTTTATACTCGACATGGATTTACTGCAATAGTGATTAACTCCAAGTCACCAATAATGAATTAGAATTTCATTAAGGAAAGAAGTTAAAAAACTTCTTGGAGTCATTTAACCAAGCATGGTCCAGATTTGAATTTTCTTCTCCAGATCCCTATGGCTTCTTTCTTCTCTTTGTTGTTTGAGTCTGAATCTGTGCCTGCCTAAAGGTTGTCTTGTGACTCTGTATCCGTGTGTTCTGTTTATATGTGCCTGTCCTTGTGTGTATCTGTGTCTCTGACTTTAAAAAAGGGCTTTGCTCTGTCTTTGTTGAATAGCACAGAAAGTATCCCATGAGGGTGGGGAAAGGAATGGAATACTTCTCAGAATAAGGGACTGAGTCGCTGGCTCCAGCTGATGCCAACTGACCCAGACAAAACAAAACAAAATAGTAGTATAAACATCATTGTCCATCAGCCAATGTCCATAAATTTTGTATTCAACTTTTACGGTGGATTTTACATGGTTGCTTTTAACCTCTACATTTGGTGCTTTCAGCAATTAATTGCTGGGCCAGGGCCCTGGAAGATTACATAACTTAACTTACAGCTATACCTTGGCTTAGGTTGTAAAAATTAATTACCTGAAAATCCAAGGCAAGTAAAGTTGTTTGTTGCACTGTTCTCTTAAAGGTAGAGAACACAGGAGGATAGCCGTCTTTAGTCTTAAATGACCTCACAGTAACCTTTGGTTGTGATGTCCAGCACAAGTTCCAGTCTCTTAATATGTAAGAAATATTTTCATCATACTTTATTTTCACAATATTTAACTCTTCCCTGGGATTTATTAAAATTTTAGATCATTAGGTTTATTGTTTTCATAAAATTTGGAAATATTTAGACTGTATGTTCTTTAAATACTTGATTTGTCCAACTCAACAGGTTAGTTGGCAGTTACCTGTGAGATAGCAGCTTGACTTTTCCCGGCTAATGCCCATGGATGCTCCTTTAACTTTCCTCTGGCCCTTTTGCTCTATGGGGTCATTTGGGATATTTTCTATTGCCATGTCTCCAAGTTTTTTTCTTCTACAATGTCTAACAGTTCCTAATTCTATTTGCTTTAGTTTTTATTACAGGTATGTGCTTTTTGCTTATAGATACTTGGCTCATATTGTTATTATACTTTCCATGTCTTTCTTTAACATGTTTAAAACATTTTTATTTCAGAATAATTATAGATTCACATGAAATTGTAAATATGTCATGGAGTGGTTCCTTGAATCCTTTAGCAGTCTAGATATTGATTACTGTTATATATCCATAGTACAATATCAAAACTAGGGAATTGATTTGTATACATCATATATACATTTTATTTTGTCCATGTTATTATATGTGTAGATCTCTATAGCCAACACTGCAATCAAAATACTAGTGTAGGACACAACACACATACTCTTGAAACACTGTATGGAAAATAATGCTGCGTTTTATTTTGTCTGTGCATGTCTTATCTTAGCTTTTTATTGCATTCCAGATATGTATGAGTAGTATCTTGTTCATATATCTTTGTTCCTACCGTATTTATCTCAGTGAGTGTGTGTTTGGGGGATTATATATTCATTCTGTAAATAATGCCAGGGGCCTGCAACTCTTTTCTCTTGTTCCATGGTTCCTAGATGATATTTTCTTTTTTCTTTATTTTAAAGAGAGGGTTTCTCTGTGTAGCCTTAAATGTCCTGGACTCATCTTGTAGACCAGGCTGGCCTCAAATTTAAGAGTGATCCACCTACCTCTGCCTCCCTGAGTGCTGGAATTAAAGGCATGCACCACCACGCCCAGCTTAGATGACATATTCTAAAGATGAGTTCACCAGAGTTATCTTCCTAAGTAGTCTGAGAGTAGTCAACTAATGAACACCTAGAAATTATCTTGTGAGGACACAGACATAAATATTGAATTTTCTGCTTGCTGGGACAGTGTTTGCCATAAAGACAAAGAGTATTTCAGTTTAAACTCCTATAGCAAACATTTTCAAAATGTTAAATAGTATTAGTTTGGCTACTTCTTATAAGTGTTAAAAATTAAACAAAACCAAATCATTCTATTATACCAATAAAATGTTTACTGCCCACATATGTGGAATGTTGTATTTTATGTCTCTGAATCAGTGTCTTAGCAGCCCATGCATATTCAGTATTGTCACATTTTGTGGACTTGCACAAGCCACCATTTTATATTATGAGATATAGAATGTATGTGTGGCTTCTTTGGAACACATATATCCAAAAGATACCAGACATGAAGGTCATTCTTAGACAACAACTGTGCATTTTATTTTTCCATTTTACATCCTTTATTTTCCTTTTCACAGATAAAATAGTCTTGTAAAAATATAAAAAGTCAAACATAAAAAGTCAAACAAATATTCTTTTCAAATATTTTAAACAGAGAGTATAGCTCTGTTGACAGAATGCTTGTTTAGCATATGGTTGTAAGTATGGGCCTTAGAAAATATCCCCATATTGAGGTCAGCAATTGTGAACACATATATAGATACTGTTTTTATAATCTGGCTTTTCTCTGTGTGAAATACAAACAATGTACTTTTATTTAATGTTCTTTTGTGACATAGTTGTAACAACATGATATTTTATCCTGGTCATATGTCATAATATAACTCGGTATCATGGGAGTGTCAAGAAGATAGAGTCTGAGACTGACATTCTGCACTTTCTGGTTAGCACCATAGATAAGTTATTATTCCTCTGTATCTCAGCCTCTTCAGCGCTAAAATGGAGATAAGTGTGGTAGCAGAATTACCAGCTGATGTGAAGATTTAAAATTAGTGCATGTGGCCCTTAAAACACTTCACTCACTCCAATACTGTTTTCATAGATTTTATTTCTTGGAAGATTAAAATTCTTTTCTTCTTGTAGAATAGTTGCCTGGAACATCATAAGTACTCAATACTCTGAAGTACTTCGTATACTGTTTTCAATTCTTTGATGTTACAGTAGTTCATCTTTGAATCAAAAAAGTTCTTGCTTTTATTTGTCTAAGACGACATTTTCTAGGTATAATTACAACTTTGAGATCTATTACTAAACCATCCTCTATAGAAGTTGTGTGACTCATCGCATATGTTCTGTCAGACCATAAGAAAGGGAGGAGCCACTGCCCAGACTGTGACTCTTTTGGAAGGCTTCATGGTTCAACATGATGATTGCTCATGTGATGACTTTTGTGGAACTTGCTTTTCATTATTTATGTACTACTCTTCAGGCAGCAATATGAAAATTACAATTGTTTGTTTATTTTTTGTGTGTGTTTAGTGTATTATCTCAACTGTGGTTTGATAGAGTGTTTGTAGTGGTGTGATAAGTTGTGTGTGTTTAGTGTATTAACACAACTGTGATTTGAGAAAGTGTTTGTAGTAGTATGATAATTCACACACTGTGGTATTCTATCCCACTGAAATGAGTGTTTTCTATGTTCAAGAAAAAAGCAGCAGCTGCAGGCAGCGGGCAGCATTCCAGAGCCCATGCTGATGGAGCCTCCAGAGCCACCAAGGTCAGTTATTCCTGAATCCAAGGGAGCTTTTGATCCTCATTGCTCTACAAGGAAGACATCAGTGGGTAGTGGCCAGAGGGAAGGTAGCAAGCACACATATACCTCAGGGCCCCAGCCATCAGTGGCATACTTTCTCTTGCAAGGCTTCACCTCCTAAAACCCCTAAACAGTACCACTAATTAGTGAACTAGTGTTCAAGTCCTGGAGCCCATGGGAGGCATTTATCATTCATATGGCCACAAAGGCACTTGCTCATTTGTTTTGATACCTAATTGGAAGGGCTGAAGTCAGCAACAGTTATTGGATCTCATATTTCTGTGTTGGAAAAGAGGATGTAGTTTCTTTTTTTTCTTTAATATTTTTATTTATGTGCATTAGCTCCTGTGTGAGCTTTTGTGCACCACACATGTACATAAAAGGAGGCAATGAATGTTAGATCACCTGGAACTGGAGTTCCAAGCAGTTGTGAGCTAACATGAGTGGGTATTGCACCCAGGACCTCTTCAAGAGCAATAAGTGCTCTTACCCACTGAACCAAAATTCCAGTCCTAGATGTAGCTACTTAACAGTGGTTTAAAAGATTTAAAACCTAGTGAAACCATTTATGTTACAATTATTGCTGCTATATAAAGTGTTTGATAGATATTATAATAAATATTATCTGTAGATAGTCTTGGGCTTTTATATATACTGCAAGTGAACAATTTTTCTCCTCATTCTTCAGAAAATGATACAAATCTCTGTCATAATCATTCATCACACCCGGTTCTCTGCTATGTGTGTTGTGTGTAAATATCTTATGGAACCCCTAATAACCTTAAATTATTTATTTATTTGTTGCTTAGGAAACAAGGGCTCAGAGAGGCTAGGTAATCTTGATAGGACCCCAAAGGAGTAAGGCGGAGGTAGGATTGACCTCGGCTTTCTGAATGGTCCATGACAATGACAATGATCCATAAATTATGAGTCTTTTCTTGCAATATTAATACCTCTGAGCTTTGCAACTTGTAACGAAATAACTGAAGCATCACCTTTCAAATCAGAATATGATCATTTTAGCCAATAGCTTTGAATACAATATTTCTGTTGATCCTGTTGAAATTCTCTTGCCTATTGCATGCTGTGATCCAAGATTATCTGAAACTTTATACTATTTCAGAATTCTACAGAGTATTTTTATTTAAACACCATTTCTTAAAAACTGATAATTGTCCCATGAAGTCTGAAATCTCTTATTTTTTAATTCATGCCATTTGATTGATGAATGACTGATATTTAGGTGTGTCCAAATCCTTAAGGAACTTAATCCAAGAGTTAGTTTTTTAAAAAAAGTTGAGTTTGTAAAATTAGGCTTGTGTCAGTACCACCTAATTGTACGATCTTCAGTTTATCTCTAAATGTGTCTGCTATCAACCAGTAAGAAAAGGCAAAGAACACTGAAAGACTATGAGTCTTAAATACAAAGACTCTCTGATGTTTAAGAGCTGCACTGTTTTTTCCTTTATTACTGATTTACGGACCCTGCAACACTGATACTCAGTGAAAAGGTAATGTGTCTCCAGTCAAACAGGTCCAAAATTTGGATTTCCACTTTGCCATGTATTTCCTTAGTATACCTGAGAATATATAGTATAGTATAACATAGTATAGTATAGTATAGTATAGTATAGTATAGTATAGTACAGTATAGTATAACATCAAAATGTTAATACGATCTCTGTTGTAACAGCTGTTGCAAAGCTGAAAATAAAACCCTGGGCTGGACACTTGTCAACTCCTGGGAAACCTGCTCCTTGTGGTTGCTCACTGTCAGTCTTCTTTATTTGTTGTTTGTGTACTGGAAATTTTTCCAAGCATATTTTAACTTTCATGTAATTGGGGCCTGCATTTAACTTACATCTAAATTATGACTTTAAAATATGACCTAATTCATTAGCAAATCCATGTACATGGTGATATTTCCTGAAGTCAATTTTAGATTACAGAATTACTGTTAGCTGAAAGTATTGGTTTTTCAGTATACTGGTGTGTGGGAAACAATATCTAGCTCTTTTCTAGAACAGATATGTGACCTTTTTCATTTTTTTTCTCACACAGGAAGCTAGTAGCCCATCTTTCTGATGGTAGGTGGTCAGTAAACCTGATATCTTTAGAAAGAGAGGGACATAGTGTAGGTGGATAGTGGGGGTATTTTGGCCATATCTCTTTTGTTTTAGTGTTTGAAGGCAAACTTGGAAATCTTTCCTTTACCTTTATAAAATGTCCTTTTTGACCTTATTGTGAGAACCTGGTTGATTTTCTGAAAGCAAAACTCACAAAAAGCTGGAGAGGGGAGAAATATGGCAAAGTTAGATACAGACAGCACTGTCAGATGAAACACTGTGGGGAATAAGGAGGCTGTAATCAACTAGAGACTGAAGATGAGCCAAATCTTGTTTCTTCTCGATGCTTATTCAAAGACTATTACAATAGCTTGCAGTACTTACATATCCTGATTGAGAAAAAATTTTCTTAAGAAAATAATTAAACCATTAGAGCTTCATGTATCAGATTAAATTATGTGAAAATATTCATATATGGTATATATTCATGTATATATATATACACACATATATGGTGCTTTTGTAATATAGATATTGTAATTGGATAATCAGTGTGAAGAATTGGCGGCCCAAAGGTCTCACATGGCTGTCACTTAGAAAGTTGTCAAGACATTATTCACCCCAAGGCAAGAGATATCAAGTAAACAATAAACTGAGAAAAAACTATTAATGGCACAGCTTCAGATGCTGCATTTATGAAATTAAAGATGCAAGTAGGAAAGTCACTGCAAGGGTTGTATAATTTTGTACTTTCCCTTGATGCTTTTCTGAGCCACTTACTTTTTTTATTTTTTTCTTCACAATTTATTCACAGATTGAAGCCCCCTCCCTTAGCTCCCCCAAGTTCCACCCTCCCTTTTCCCTTCTTCCCCTTCCCTAGTCCACTGAAAGGGGGAGGTCTCCACTATTGCCATCTGCCCAGAGCTTGTTAAGTTTCATCAGGACTGCCTGGATCCTCTTCCTCTGTGACCTGGCAAGACTGCATCATCAGGAGCAAGTGATCAGAGATAGAGCCAGCCCCTTCTTTGCTCACTCAGAGATCCACATAGAGCCTGAGCTGCCAATCAGCCACATCTGAGCAGGGAGTCTAGGTCCTCTCCATGCATGGTCCTCCATTGGTGCATCAGTCTCCTGGGCTTCTGAGCCACTTTCTAATTTTTTGAATACTATATTTTATAGGGTTTAATTCTCTAATATTTCTCCCATTCTTAATTCTTAGAGGTTTTAGAAGAAAAACTATAGATTGCATTAGATAAGTTTCTGTTACTGTGATTAGATATGATGACTAAGGTAACTCAAAGAAGGAAGAATTTATTTGGATTTACAGTTTACAGAGGGATAATAGTTCATTATGGTGGAAGAAACATAGTAGCAAGCAGCAAGCATGGCAGCAGGAACAAGAAGCTGAGAGATCAAGTCTTCCACATCAACCACTTAGCAGAAAGAGTGAACAGGATATGGTGTGACGCTTTAAATTTTCAGTGCCTGCCATTAGTGACATACTTCCTCCAGCAAGGCTGCACTGTCAGAACCTCTCAAAAGACCACCACCAACTTGTGGCCAAGTGTGCAAGTACTGTAGCCTAAGGAAGACATTTATCATTCAAACTGCCATAGACACTTGCTTATTTCTTTTGATACCTTATTGAAAGGGCTCTAGTGCCACCTGAGTCACAGATACCAAGGCTAGCCTGGGTGAGCTGGGCGCAGAGACCCAAGCCCTATTGTCCCCCATCCTGGGGAGGCCTGTGTGGTGCCTGATCAGCTTTGGACTTGGACTTCTTTTTGCCTGCTCCCCATCTGTCTGGCCCATGTAAGTCACAGACACTGAGCCATGTGAGCTGGGCACCTAACTCAAGTCCCATTTTCCTCTAACCCGAGGAGGCCTGTGTGGCATTGGAACAGCTTTGGACTTGTAGACCTTTCTGCCTGCTTCCCATCAGCTTGGCCCACCTGGATCACAGAAGAGAGCCCAACAGAGGTGAGCTGGACGCAGGACCTAAGTCCCACTGTACCCCATCCCAAGGAGGCCTTTCAGGCACTGGAGCAGCTTGTGGCTTGGAGATCCTTTTGCCTGTTCCCCATCTCCTGGGGCCACTTGGGATACAGGCAGTGAATCCAGCAGAGGAACCACTAGGCTATCTAACACCAGATTCAAGCAGATGGCTAGAGGCCAGTGTAAAAACACAAGCAAAAACTCAGGGTCATATCATACCACTGGAAACCAGTGGTCCTTCCACAGCAAGCTGTGGAGATACTATCACATCCAAAGCACATGAAAACAATTTTAAAGCTGATAATATGAAAAATGATAGAGGCCTTAAAAGAGGAAAATAAATCCCTCAAACTAAAACAGAAAAATAGAACCAAACAAGTGAAAGAATTGAACAAATCCCTTAAAAAAATTAAAGATATACAGTAAACTATATTCAATCTGGAGAAGAAAATGGATAAAACTGTTCAAGACCTGAAAATGGAACTAGAAGCAATAAAGAAAACAAAATCTGAAGTAATACTGGGCATGGAAAACCTAGGGAAGGGGACAGGAACTACAAACACAGCATCAATAACAGAATACAAGAGATGGAACAGAGAATCTCAGGGGTAAAAAATGTGATTGAAGAAATTGATATATTAGTCAAAGAAAATGTTAAATATAAAAGTCTCCTGACACAGAACATCCAAGTAATCTAGGACACTATGAAAAGACAAAATATAAAAGTAATAGGAATAGAAGAAGGTAAAGACTCCCAGCTCCAAGGCCCAGAAAATATTTTCAACAAAATCACAGAAGAAAACTTCCCAAACCCAAAGAAAGAGATGCCTATAAACATACAAGAAGCTTACAGAACACCAAATAGATTGTACCAGAAAAGAAAATCATCCTGCCACATAATAATAAAAAACACTAGATGTATAGAAGAGAGAATATTAAAAGATGGAAGAAAAAAAGCCAAGTCAAATATAAAGGCAAACCTATCATAATTACACCTGACTTCTCATCAGAAACTGCCCAGAAGGAAGAGAGATAAGAGACCACAGATGTCAGCCCAGATTACTATACCCAGCAAAACTTTTAATCACCATAGAGGGAGAAAACAAGATATTCCACAAGAAAAACAAATCTTAATTGTACCTATCCACACATCCAGCCCTACAGAAGATACTAAAAGGAAAACTTCAACCCAAGGAGGCCACCTATACCCAGAAAAACATGTAAAAATAACCCCACATCAGCAAAACTAAAAGAAGGGGGTCACACACACACTCTACCACCACCAACATCAAAATAACAGGAAGTAACAGCAACTGGTATTAACATCTCCTCAATAAAAAGACACAGGTTAACAGAATGGATATGAAAGCAGGAACTGTATTTCTGCTTAATACAAGAAACACACCTCAATAATCAAGATAGAGATTACCTCAGAGTAAAGGGCTGGAAAAAGGTTTTCTAAGCAAATGGATGTAAGAAGCAAGCTGGAGTAGCCATTCAACCAAAATTAATTTTAAAAGATGGGAAAGAACATTTCATACTCATCAAATGAAAAATCCACGAAGACAGCATCTCAATTCTGAACATCTATTCCCCAAACTCAAGGGCATCCACATTCATAAAAGAAACGTTACTAAAGCTTAAATCACATATTGCATACCACACATAAATAGTGGGAGAATTCAACACCCCACTTTCTCCAGTGGATAGATTATCAAGACAGAAACTAAATAAGGAAATAAAGAAATTAACAGACATTTTGAATCAAATGGATGGTTTGAATCAAATGTTCTACAGAACATTTCACCTAAACACAAGAGAATGTACTTTCTCAGCACCTCATGGAACCTTCACCAAAACTGACCATAAACGTAGTCACAAAACATGCCTCAACAAATATAAGAAGATTGAAATAACGCCCTGCATCTTATCAGACATCATGGATTAAACCTGGAACTCAACAACAACAGAAAAAGCAGAAAGCCTACAAATTCATGGAAACTGAACAACTCCTTACTCAACAAGCACTGGGTTAAGGAAGAAATAAAAAAAATTAAATACATTCTAGCATTCAATGAAAATGAAAGCACAACATACCCAAACTTACGGGACACAATGAAAGCAGTACTAAGAAGAAAGTTCATAGCACTAAGCACCTACCTAATGAAATTGAAGAGATCCCATACTAGTAACTTAGTAGCACACCTGAAGGCTCTAGAACTGAAGGAAGAAAGCACACCAAAGAGGAATAGAAAACAGGAAATAATCAAACTCGGGACTGAAATCAATAAATTGGAAAAAAATAGAATGATATAAAAATCCAATAAAACCAAGAGCTGATTCTTTGAGAAAATCCACAAGATAGACAAACCTTTAGAAAAACTATCTAAAAGGCAGAGGGAAATTATCTAAATTAACAAATTCAGAAATGAAAAATGAAAACAGGCAATGTGGAAATCCAAGAATCATTAGGTCTTACTTCAAAAGCATATATTCCACAAAATAGGACAATCTAAAGGAAATGGACAATTTCCGCAATATGTTTAACATGCCAAAGCTAAATCAAGACCAGGTAAACAGGTTTAAAGAGTCCTATAACCCCAAAGGAAATTGAAGGAATCGACTTCAGATAGAAAGAAAGAAAGAAAAATAACCACAACAGCCCAGGTCCAGATGGATTTAGTGTGGATTTTTTCCAAACATTTAAAGAAGAGCTAATAGCAATACTCCTCACACTACACCACAAAATACAAAATGAAGGAACATTACCAAACTCATTCTTTGAAGCCACAGTCACTTAAATCACACCAAGACTCAACAAAGAAAGATAATTTCAGACTATTTTCCCTCATGAACATTGATGCAAAAATACTCAATAAATTACTTGCCAACTGAATCCAAGAACACATCATCCACCATGATCGAGTAGGCTTCATTCCTGGGACACAAGTACATACGAAAATCCATCAACGTAATCCACCATATAAACAAACTCAAAGAAAAAAAAACACATGATTATGTCATTAGATGCAGAAAAAAAGCCTTTGACAAAATCCAGTACTTTTTCATGATGAAAATCTTGGAGATATCATGGATACAGGCTCATACCTAAACATAATAAAGGCTATATACAGCAAGCTCATTTCCAACATCAAATTACATGGAGAGAAACTCAAAGCAATTCTGCTAAAATCAGGGACAAGACAAGGCTGCTCAGTCTCTCCAAATTTCTTCAATATAGTACTTTAAGTTCTATCTAAAACAATAAGAGAATTAAAGGAGATCAAGAGGATAGAAATTAGAAATGAAGAAGTCAAAGTATCATTATTTGCAGATGATATGATATTATATGTAAGCGACCCCAAATATTCCACCAGAGAAATCCTACAGCTGAATAACAGCTTTAGCAAAGTGGATACAATATTAACTAAAAAAAAATTAGTAGCCCTCCCGTACACAAAGGACAAATGAACTGAGAAAGAAATTAGGGAAACCACACCTTTCAGAATAGCCACAAATAATAAAAAGAATCTTGGTGTAACTCTAACCAAGCAAGTAAAAAACCTGTATGACAAGAAATTCAAATTCTGAAGAAAGAAATTGAAGAAGTTATCAGAAGATAGAAAGATGTCCCATGTTCCTGGATTGGTAAGATGAACATAGTGAAAATGGCCACCTTACCAAAAGTGACCTACAGATTCAGTGTAAGTCCCATCAAAATACCAGCACAGTTCTTTACAGACCTTGAAAGAACAATTCTAAACTTCATATGGAAAAACAAAAACAAAAACAAAACTGGAATAGTTAAAACAATTATATACAATAAAAGAACTTCTGGAGGTATCTCCATCCCTGATTTCAAGCTATACTACAGAGCAATAGTAATAAAAACCACATGATACCGGAATAGAAATAGACTGGCTGAGCAATGGAATCAAACCAAAGGCCTGGAAATAAACCCACATACCTATGGTTACTTGAGTTTTGACATAGGAGCCAAAACCATACAATGGAAAAAAGAAAGCATCTTCAACAAATCATGCTGTTCTAACTGGATGTCCACATGCAGAATAATACAAATAGATCTATATTTATTTACCTGCAAAAAACTCAAATCCAAGTGAATCAGAGACCTAAATATGATTCCAGATACACTAAATCTGTTAGAAGAGAAAGTAGGGAAGAGCCTCAAACTCATTGGCATAGGAGACAACTTCCTGAACAGAGCACCAACAGCTCAGGCTCTTCAATCAACAATAAATGAGACTTCCTAAAACTGAAAAGCTTTTGTAAGGCAAAATGACATCCTATACACTGGGAAAAGATCTCGACCAGTCTTATATCCGACAAATATCTGATATATAATGAACTCCAAAATTAAACACCAACAAAAAATAACCCAATTTAAAACTTGAGCACAGAACTAACCAGAGAATTCTCAACAGAGGAATCTCGAATGGCCAAGAAGCACTTAAAGAAATGCTCAACTTCATTAGCCTTCAGAGAAACTCAAATCAAAATGACTTTGAGATTCCCTTTCACACCAGTCAGAATGGCTAACATCAAAATCTCAATCAACAGCACATGCTGGTGATGGTATGGAGAAAGGGAAATACTCCTCCATTGCTGGTGGCAGTGAAAATTTGTATAACCACTTTGAAAATCAACTGGCACATTCTCAGAAAATTGGGAATAGCTTTACCTCAAGACCCAGCTATACCTCTCCTGGCTATATACCCAGAAGATGCTTCACTGTACGACAGGGACACTTGATCAACTGTGTTCTTAGCAGCTTTATTCATAATAGCCAGAATCTGGAAAAAACCTAGATGTCCCTCAAGTGAAGAATGGATAAAGAAACTGTGGCACATTTACACAACGGAATACTACTAAGCTATTAAAAACAAAGAAATCATTAAATTTGAAGGAAAATGGATGGAACGAGAAAAGATCATCCTGAGTGAGGTAACACATATCCATAAAGACACACATTGTATGTACTCACTTGTAATCAGATTCTAGCCATATAGTACAGGATAAACATTCTACAAGGCACAGACTCAATGATAGGTAACAGAGAATCCAAGTTAGGAAGCACAAATCTCATTCAGAAGGGGAGACAAAATAGATAGAAGTAGTGGCTGAAGACAGGGAACAGGGTAGAGGAGGAGGCAGAGTGTTACGAGGGTAGTGATCAGACCTGGGGAGAGCAAGGATAAGAGGACAGAAGGTCTGTAGACAAATAGAAACTGTGGTGGGCTTATCTCTATGACAAGCTGGAGACCTAACTGAGGGTAGGCTCCTGGGAGGATATGAGGGGGACTCAAGCAGAGACTCCTAGTGGTAGAGGCCATAGAGACTGAAGAGGACATCCTCTAAGTAGACTAGTCTCCTAGCAGAGGTAGGGGAACATCAACCCATCTATAAAAGCTTTGGCCCAGAATTTACCCTGCCTACAAGATGTGCAGGGATAAAGATAGAGCCAATAGAGCAGAGAATGAGGGAATGCACAACCAATGCCTGACCCAACCAAAGACCCACCTATTGGAGAGCGCCAACCCCTGACACTGTGAACAATACTTTGCTAACCTTGGAGATGGGAGCCTGACAGAGTTGTACTCTAAGAGGCTCTACCCAGACGGTTTCTACAACCAAGGACTAT
>CM053761.1:68899844-68911706 GCA_028658305.1 Pachyuromys duprasi | reverse complement strand
ACCCAGGATAGCTTGGTGTAGGACTGGAGGGCCTAGTGAGGGAAGCAGGGACTGTTTCAGTCTTGAACTTGATGGCTGACTCTTTGACCCTCCCCCATACAAGCCGGGGAGTGACACACTGGCTGGATCCCAGTGGACGACATTGCAGCCAGCCCTGAGGAGACAGGATGAGCTGGGGTTGGATGGAAGGGGAGGAGGTTCTCCCCCGCTGGTGGACTTGGAGTGGGCGGGGAGGAGATGAGGGAGGGTTGGGGAGGGTGGGAGGGAGTGGGCGGGCTGGGCATGGGATGCAAAGTACCTAACCTGTGATTGATAACAAAAAATAAAAAAATTTAAAATAAAAAAACAAAACAATACAAACAAACAAAAAAAAAGTTTTTAAAATTAAAAAAGTGTATGGGATTCATCTCATGGTTGGACATTGAGATATGAAATTAAAATCCTTCTCTTTCAATATGAAAAAAAAAAAAAAAGAGGCTCTACCCAGGAGTGCCTCATAGCAGATGCTAGGGAGTCTTGTAGAAAAGTGGGAGGAAAGAGAAAAGGACCAGGAGGTGACAGGAGCTCCACAAGAAGACAAACAGAGCCAACTAACGAGGGCCCTGAGGGGCTTGCTGAGACTGAAGCACCAGCCAAGGACCCTGCGTGGACTGGACCTAGGCCCTCTACAAAGGTGTAGCAGATGTACATCTTAGGCTTCATGTGGGTCCTCTAGTAAGGGAAGTAGAGGCTACATGGGATATGGACTCAATCGCTAGCTTTTAGGTCACTTCCCCTGGTGAGACTTCCTTGCCAGGCCACAGGGGAAGAGGGCATGCTCAGTCCTGATGCAACTTGATGGAACTCCTCTTTTCTGAGGAAAAGGAGAGGGGGAGAGAAAGGGAGGGAGGGTGGGACTGGAAGGAGAAGGATAGGGCTATACCATGGGTGTAAAGTTAAATAAATAAATAAATAAATAAATAAATAAATAAATAAATAAATAAATAGATGAATAACTAACTAAATAACTAAATAAATAAACTATATAAAGGGCCACAGCATCAGCAACAGCATCTCATGCCTCAGTGAGAAAAGCTCAAAATACAAAAGGGGTATTGGAGTGTTAAGTGAAGCCCTTTAGTGCACAATTGCAGTAGAATGTATAAGAAAGCAAATATTTTCCTTAAATAGAGACATCATAACCAAACAGCAGACACAGCAGGCTGTGTAGTCCTAGTTTGCTTGATTAGGGACACATTGAACCTGACAGTTAAAGTAACTACCAATAGCATAATTACTGATAAAAATATAATGTTTGTATTCAGAAACAAATACCTATTGGATTTTGTGCTAGAAATGTGTTTATAGTCTGTTTTTGTCTACTCCAAAACTGAATTTGTGCTAACAGAGTGAGTGATTATGTTCATAAGCAATATTCTGTCTACCATGTAGTTACAGGCTCAAAAGATCCAAAACTTTTATGTTACTTAGATATAGCCTATTCAAAATAGTTACTATAAATTGTTGAGCACTTAAAATTCACTTTTTAATAAATTAATACCTCTTCACCACACCAAGGCACCTTGAATCATGTGTGGTTTGTGAGATGAGTCTGGTAGATATAAATATTATCTTAATAATCATTCATATACTTTAATGTAAAGTGTCACATTAAGTTCATAATTGTATCAATACTTTCGCTTAAGGGAAAACTTTTAAAATTAAAAATCATGATATATTTGTAGCAAATTTTACATATTATGTAAGAAATGCACAAATAGCCAATGTTTGGCAATGTGTTCTAGTTGGTAATCTTGTTTTTATGTGCATACTGAATTGGTGGGAGTTATTGAAATGAAGTTTCTGATTCAGGAAGTCTGGGTTAAGGCTGATATCCTAGCTAACAAGCTCCCAGCTGTTTCAATTGCTGTAATTAGGTGTTTAACTACCTCTGCCTTTAGGTTACCTGTGTATCAATGGAGAAATTGACCAACATGAAGATTCTCAGGTTTGAGGCTAAAGAATTGGTTCTCCAGGATGGTGCAAGGACTAGTATTTAAGTATTGAATAGGTACTCCTAGGCAGTGACAACACATATCATCTGAAAAACACACTCAGTTTGAGGCCAACCCCCAGAGAACATGACAACCACAGCAGTAAGTAACATCCTTGCTCATTTCCAATAAGGGGAGCCCCTTTCTCCTTGGCCTGCAAGCTAAGAATTGTTGTAACGTTTATGCCCATCCCTGTGGATACTATTCTGACTCATCTGGAGCACAGAAGCATGGCCCCCTCTTCATTGAATAAGTCATAGCTGCCTAGTGTCTGGAGCTAGGAAGCAGGGCTCATAAGTATGGGAGTAAGTTGCTCTGTGCTATTTTTTGTAAGGAGAAAAGTAACGGTCCGTGAAAACTAAGACAGTAATAACAACTAAAGTGAAATGAAATTGATTTTTATTTTTGTTGAGAAGAATTCTAACAAGTGTTGGGGGGGGGGGAGATTTTAAAATGTCAGAGTTGGATGTTGTCTTACTTCAAAATCTCTATTTGACAAAAGAAAAAAAAGTAAATTAAATAATCTACAGTGCAGGACGCCTTGAGTGGGAAGCCAGGGGTGCCACCTGCCCTGGCTGACAGTGGGATGTGGAGAACAGAACAGTTAAGGTGAGGTCTGCTCGTTTAAAGATCCCAAATCATCATCTCTGTGTTGGCTGGATACAACCTGCATCTTTCCTCAGCTGTCATTAGCTGGGTCTGAGGCCTCTGGTCCTCAAACACTGGTCACCATCACTGGTCACTGTTATTTCCCCAACTCTAACCCCAAGTTGGGGGGCCAGGGTGGAACGCAGTTCGTTTGTGGCTTTTGCATCAGTGACTCCATAACGTGGTTTTCTTCTCTTAATTTCTTCTCTTAACGTGGTTGCCCTTAACAGTGTAAATTTCTGAATTTACGTATTTGATGGTTTCAGATTTGTTCTTTGAAGTTTTCAGTCATGAAAATGATTTAGTACAATTCATATTCAGTTAGGCTGTTCTTTTAAAACAGCCAATTTGCAGTTTAAGATGTGTTTGGAATTTGAAATTATCACTGACACCTTTCATTAACTTCGTGGCTTCAAAGGGCTATTTACGGGGTATACTGGAGAAGGGCTCCAACCATTACTGCCGTATTGTTTGTCAAAAAGTGACATCCTGGAGCAGCAGTCCCCCTGTCCCATATAGTAGATAGGGCCTGTGGCCTGCATCACGGGAAGCAGTCTGTTAGCCAGTCGGGGCCAAGCGCCACTAGGGAGCGCCTAGGGACCTCAGCTCCGAAGCTGCAAGCGTCAGGTTTCAGGGCGCGCGTCCTGCGGAGGAGGGCGGGAGCGCCCGCAGGCCACGCCTCGCCCTATGTGTCACGCGTTGGCTTCAGTTTAGGCTGGGAACTGAAACAGCAGAGGTTGAGTTCTATCCCGAATGCTGTTACTCCTAAAGCAAGCTGAGGTCTCTGGGCCAGGCGTCACACTCTGAGTGAGTACTGACTTGAGTCGCTTTTCTCCAACCCTGCGCCCGCCTTTTGCGGGCCCTGGGCGTGCCTGGGCCGGACCCTATATCCGACTGCGGATGTGTTCTCTTGCTGCAGTCACGATCAAAGTTGACATTTCTTTCCAGATAGGCTCTAAGTTTGGAGGAGATTGCTCCCCACCTTTCCTGTCCAGAACACTCTTACTGGCCCTTTACCGCTGGGAATTTCACTGCTGACCCGACATGAAGGATTACAAAGCAGGAGTTTGCGTCCCCTGCTCTTATGATGAAAGAAAAACAGCAGCAGCTATCTAGTGATTTGACTTGGCACTCTCTGGGTCTCTAGCATTAGACGCCCCTACCCTACCCTGCGCTCCCCGACCAAAGCCTGAGGGGGAGAGGGCCCTGCCCCCATCAAGCCCAGTCTATGACCTCTGTTTTAGAGAATGAGCTCACTGTGTGTGACCTTTCTAGGTACCTGACACATACTGGGTGTGGTGGGGCAAGTGCTGTAACACGTTTTAGCTGTTTTCCTGAACACAACCAGAGACTGCGGTAGGTTAACATCATTGATAGAAACTTCACGTCTTTTAAGAACACGGGGTCTTCTCAGAAAGTTCAGGATGCCTTCTGTAGTGGTCGGGCCCCACATTCTCCAATTGATTATACTCTGTAAGCAGGAGGTTCACCATTCCCATTATGCACCCTGAGAAAATGAGGCAGAGAGTTTATGTACCTTCCCCACTTAGTGGGGCTTGGGAGCCAGGGAGTCTTTAAGATCCTGTGCATCAGTAAGACAGGGGTGCTTACTCAGCAGCTCTAGAAACTTCCTGCCTGTCAAGATGTTTTTCTAGATGAAATTTCTGCATTGCAGAGCAGCTCAACAAGGAGCAGCATGGGGAAGGTAGAAAGTGTATTTCCTGACCACTAGTTGGTATTTTGCTCATCTGAATGAATTTATTTGACTTTTGTGCACTGATTTCCCAATGTCTGAAGTGAGTATTATGTTTCATCGGGATGTGATAAGGGGTACCACTTGGGTTCTAAGAGGCATAAGGGGCTGGAAGTGGCAAAGGTTAGCAAATTCATGTCAAAATAAAAAAGCTCACATTGGAGACTGATGGAGGAGAGGAGATGGCCTTTGAGGTGAGAAGCTAATGAGAGAATTGGGGTGTGTGTGTGTTTTAACTACTTTTGTGTCTGTTACAAACTTGTGCTTTGCAAACTGTGAGATGGTGTTTATGAAGCAACCATTCTGATAGGAATGTTGTGTTGCAGTTCAGTTGTTTCCCAGTGTGTGAAGGGAGCTGCTTACATAGAATTAGACTCCATTAATTTAGTTTCAGTTTAGGACTGGACAAGGATGTATCTTCCCCATAAAGAAAATGTCAAGAGGAATAGTATAAAACAATAATTTGTAAGAATGAAACTAAACAAATCTACCAGCAAAACTCAAGTACTTACTTTGAGCTAACTTCTTAAAACTGGTCAGGTATTAGTTTTCCTATTAATGATTTCTAGTAACAGTTGTATTTTTAAGTCCTTACTACTTCTTTGGCAGAAGTACTTCCTTTCCTCAGATATGAACTGTCTGATGAATCTAAGCTGTGCACACATATCTCTTTGGATTTTCTCCCTTTTCCTAGCTTACAGTTCCCTCATTTTGGAGATGTTGTGAATCTGAAATATATGTATTGCATCCTTATGTTTGGCCTAAGAAGAACATATTTTTCCTATATGCTGCATTAATAATAGGATTACGAAGAATGACTAGAAAGAAAGCACATCAGCTACCTAATGTTATCCAGCAGACATATTCTTGGCACTTTTGGTGATGGTCCTGAGTTATTCTGTTACTTCCATATTTTAAGGATGATTTACAACATCTAGAACTTAATGACTCGCCATAAACTTATTTATTTGAACATTAGCTATTTAAGTAACAACTGTACTCATGCTATTAGCAAAGAGACAGTGCTTAGTTTATGCCCAATAATGTTCTATTGTCTATATAATAAACAGTAATAAGTTATTTCAAAGTGACTACTATACAACCCCATAAAAATAGAGCAGCATAATTTGCATTAAAACAATATATATTAATAGTAATGGCTACATTTACTGAAAAATAATGTATTCTGACCTATACAGAGCATTGCTATATTATGATCATGATGCATATATAAAATATTTTATTGTATCTATTTAAAAAATTCAAAACAAAATCCACCTCATTTATTACTTCCTGTGATCTATTTGGCAGCTTTGTAAAATACTTTCTAAAACTTGAGAAAAAAAAATACTTTCTAAAACTTGAGAAAAAAAAAGCATGAAAAGTTATTAAATAATCCAATCACATCTGGCTACAGTGATTTCAGTTTTCAGAATTTGAGTTTTCTTATTCTGTGAGACTTGTAAAGACACACCTCCTCTTTGAACCGCCACATTATCTACCATTGTTCCTTCAATTAAGCACTTTCTCAATAAATATTTCATTAAAGGACTGCAAAAATAGATTAGTTTTATTTTTATATGAACAGAACTCTTAAACTTTAGTCAATTAACAAATATGTTAGGTATTTGCAACTTCTAAAGAATAGTAATAATGAGTGTTGTTTTAATATTTCTATCTAACCCCAAACAAGTCTATACATTAATATGACAGTGCCCAGGGATTCTTTTCATATTAAAACAAACTAAGTTGCAGATTTTGCAACCCTGTATTGAGATGCTCTTGATTACCTTGGGCTTCCATCCACTGTCATGCCAGAGATTTTAATTTTGTCCTGTGGCTGTCCACAGCTAAGCTAGAAACCTCATAGCAGCAGTCCAAGCTTCCTCTAGAGTTACTTTCTCCAGCTGTTTGTTTTGGTGTGCATGTGTGTGTGTGTGTGCACATTTACATGTGAGTTCAGGTACCCATGGAGGCCATAGACATAGGACCACAGGTGGATTTACAAATGGCTATATGCTGCTGTATCTGGGAGCATACCTGAACTCAGGTCCTTTCCAAGAGAAGGGTGCCTGCCCTTAACCAGTGAACTATCTCTCCAATCCGTGCAATACTCTTAAAAACATAAAAATTAAAAAAATATAATTCTTATTTTTTAAGTTTGGGCATGGTGATGCATTCCTTTAATCTAAGCACTTGGGAGAGGCAGTCAGGTCTATATATTGAATTCCAGGACAACTAGAGCAATAGAGAGAGACCTTGCTTCAAAGAAGAGAAAAATCAAGATGTTGTATGGGTGGCCCCAGTCAGTTAGAGTAGCTTGACAGTCTACTAAGGAAGCCTTTGTCTTCTATCCAACAAGCACCACAGAGAGGAGAACTGCAGGATACATGCATGTTCTAAGCCAGCCAAGGCTATATAGTGAGAATCTACCTTTAAGGAATTTAATATTTATATCCATTTGGGGAAAGGAGATGTTAGGGAAGGGCTCATATCTGCTTTTATTGGGTTCGCTGAGTTAGTTCCATATAATTTGCCTCTGTCCTATAGGCTCCATAGTCAATGCACGTTGGTTGAGTCATGTAAAGTGAATGGTGAAGGAACATTGATAAGAGACTTTCTGATGACTATCACATGCGTGATGAATGTAAAGGTCTCCTTAGGTGTAACAATCTGTGCTTTAGCAGTTGCGATCATCAGAGAAGAGGTCTTCAAACAAAATATGGGTCATTAGGGTGAGTCTCCATTAGCCATGACACTTATGCTCTTTCTGCTCTTGTCATGCAACTTCTTGAAATTGATTGGGGCAGTACTTCATGAAGTGTCAACTGGGGAGTATCTGCATTAACTTACTATGGGGTAAATTTTAAAAAAATTTTTTTCTCTTGAGAGATTTCTCAAGGCCTCTCTGTGGCCACCCAACCAAACTTTTATACTTATTAATAGTTTGATGATCACTGCTATGAGTAATAAATGAGACTATAAATTACCTACCTGTAAGGAGCTTCTGGCCTTCACAGTACAGCAAAATTAGAGTTCTGAATCACATAAAAGGCAGCCTGAGAAGTAAACCAAGTTCTTTACTATATAGTCACAGTACATGAACTCTGTGGTATAGTTCATACAAGTGATTCAAATAACCAGACCCTGATAGCTCCAGGGATATCTTGAAGCTAGGGAGAGTGTGAGAGAATACTGTTATGCGGAGAAAGAGGAAGCTCAGCTTCCTGCTTATTCTGCTTTGTTGTCCGCAACATTAAGAGCATGGCCAGAGAAAGTTACAGAAAATATGATTATTAGTCCACTTTCTAGTTACACGTGCTTTTCCTTTATTTCACATAGAGCAGGGCAAATAAAATCATTTTATATAACTCAATTTCACAGACTAGCAATAATTAGCTACATGATAAGAATCTTTTAGAGGTGTACCTTTTTAATAAGACACAATTCCAAGATACATTCAGTTCAGAGGGCTGAGCTTACAACAAGGAACTGAAACTCATGGCCATAATTGATAATGTGCTCAGCTGTGACTTCTCTTTAATATTCCCCATCTAATTTTCTCTGATGTAGTTAGATTAATGTCTACACCTGTCTCTTCTATTCACTCAGGTCCCTGTTCAGGTATGCATAATTCATACTTTTATCTGTGCATGACTTTTATCTGGCATTTTCATCTCCTTGACTCTTAACTTTGAAAAACATAAAGTCTACTTTAGATTTCAGTATTGTCTTCCAACCTTGAAGAACATTTTCCCAGTGGTTGCAACTGTTGACTTACACTAACACTGTTATTTTCCGGGGGCATTTGAAGCATCTGACTAGAAACTCTTCTTCAGGGAAGATTGCTTTCCAGGAGTTCTTTTTCTTGTGTTGTAGACGTGTTTCTACCTGCTATTTCTAAATTATCCTGCTTGTGTTCATTCAGGTTTTATGTGTGTGGATGCCTGTGCTTGGAGTCCCTGTACCAAATGATTTGATTTCCGGATGTTCAGTGGCATAGGTGTGGCTTTCCTCTTTGTCATAGTGGATTTTTAATTCACGGCTGCATCCAGAGAAAAAGTCCATTGCCATTGCCCCAGGCAGGGGACATGGCGTGGTATTCTTAAATATGTGCTTGTGGATATTCTCTTCTTTGTATTTCCCAACTTTATGCCAATAACTCTGCACAAGGCCTGCAGTCAGGATTTCTTTCATCTTGAGATACTGGGTTCCAGCTATCAGGTCTGTTTCTGACATCACTGTGAGGCAGTCATCTTCCAACGACTACTAGGCTAAATGTTTCACATAACATTTCATTTATTCCCCTTTGTATTTGTATGTTCATATGATGAAGCTGTATTAAGACATTTTATATTGATAAATCTTATTCTAATTATATAATATTGTATATATTTTATATGTAAATGTTAAGACATATTTAGAAATGAAGAACCAGAGTCCAGAGAATTTAACATGTGTCAGACAGATAACAAGATTTGACTTGGTTATTGTTTGTAGACTTATCTTACAAAGTCCTATACATAGTTTATTTATACATTATATGCATAACAAAGTAGAACTTTATCTAAACTCAAGTAAGTAAGCACTGGAAATAAATCTGATACTTTTACTGTTGTGCCTATTATATTACATTATATTATATTATATTATATTATATTAATATTTTCTGTTTTTTAATATATAAATGAGGTTTCTATCTACTGTTGGAATTAGAAGATCTGCTGGTTAATTTTGTGTCACTTTGATGCAAGCTAACGTTATTTGAGAGAACGGAACCTCAACTGATAAAATGCCTACCACTAGCTGATGGTTCTGGGTTCCATATGAAAGAACAATGAGCCAGCCATGAAGAGCAAGCCAGGAAGTGGCACTTCATGGACTCTGCTTCACTTACTACTTCCAGGTTCCTGCCCTGTTTGAGATCTTGCTTGGCTTCCCTCAATGGACTGTGACTTGGGCTATGTAGGCCAAATAAACCCTTTCCTCCCTAAATGGGTTTTGGTCATGGTGTTTCATTGCAGCAATATGAACCCTAACTAAGACAGAAGATACTAGTTTATTGGTCTTATAGACCGTTTACATAGGCAGCACAAAAGAAATGTTAGCCATCTTTAAATGTAGAGAATATTATTAATTAATTTATAGTAATATCTATTTATAATAGTGTATTAATACTAGTATTAATACTGTTACATAATAGAATTAGTGGTAGTATATAACCAAAAATTCTCTTACTATGTAGGAAATACAGGACATTCACTCAGATTGAAAGATAAGCAGCATTGCTCACATTGTTTAATTCAATTTCAAGTTAATCGTAGTTTTAACTATACTCTGTCCCACTGCATTTCTGCCCAAAGCCAGAAGGGGGGAGGGGATTAGTAATAAACTGAAATAGGCCCAGAACAGTTCAGAACTATGCTGAAGGTCACCCAGAAGCTTGTGCAGTCCAGATTCAGAGTCCAGACCCACACATAGTATTCTCTTTGCTCTCATGCTGACTCTTCAGGGTTTGTGAAGACTTAACTTGCTATCAGTGAATAATTTGAATTTCCATTTTATTTCATTCCCCATTTTAATTTCAGTCATTTGAAAGACAGCATGGATAAGAAAACCTTGTTATAATTTCTTCCATTTTAACATTTTTACTAAGTGCACAGTTCAGAGCCAGAGATTGTGATGCATACCTAGTTTTTCAAAGACAGAGGCAGTTTCTTCTATGAGAAAGATAAACAAGATTATTGTGCATTTTCTCAAAGCAACGGTAACAATAGGAAACATTCTGGAACAATTTCACTTACAGGCTGAAGTAAATTCTTACTAGATAAGTTTCACTTGATGACTTGTATGGAGTTTTCTAAGCCTATAGGATGGTCCATTGATAGGACTCATAATCAGACACCCACTCTCTGTGTGGTGTCACGACACCTCCTAGCTTGTGTTGAGATCATATATCAGCTGTGGCTGTTGTCCCGTTGCTAGGCAACATTTGGGTGTTTATTTTGATTACATCAGAGGCCAAAGTTTCATGTATGCTCCGCTGCCAAGATCAGTTTGAGTTTTGACATTCTATTTTTATCTTACATATATTCATCTCTTTTAATATGTCTCATAAATGCATGACATTCTCAGGAGATTCCATCATCCATCTTCCCCAGATTGCCTAATTCTGGAGTACTAGATCTGCTACTCTCTAAACTGAGTATCTGTAGGATACCCCCATACCCAAGTTTTGCCTAAGCTATTTTACTCATTGGAATGTTTACCCCATTCAAGAATTCATCTGCACTTGTTGTAACTTAAGCTATTTTTAGTTTTTAAATTGAAGGCATAGAATTTTTCATAGCAAACTATTCATGGACCTTCTTATCAGGTCCATGAATTTGTGTTCAAACCTAGGTTCCCTCACTTTCAAGCCTCACTTTGCTTACTTATTAAATACTGATAATGATGTTTCCTTCCTAAGTATTTGTAGAAATACTCTGAAATCAGGTATGTAAAACCTTTGTCCCAGTTTCTGGCAAGCGAAGATTCTGTACCTCCTCACTCCCTATTGATCTCATTATAGGAAATATGCAATAAACAGTATCTCCTTCCTCTGTGAAGCCTTTCCTAACCATCTCTGGACCCATACTTGAGAAATACATACTGTTGCTGCTGATCACTTACTATGTTTGATTATACATTAGATGTTTGCAGGATCAGCCTTTTCTATACTATATATATGTTCTGTTGTATAAAAAAACCTATTAGTACTCTTTAGTGTTCTCCTTAAGATAGCTTAACTTCACTTATAAACTTCATTTATTTTTTTTATTTTTTTTTACTCTTAATTTTTTAAATTTATTTATTTTTATATCAATCACAGGTTAGGTACTTTGCATCCCAGGCATAGCCTCCTCCCTCATTCCCTCCCACCCTCCCACTCCCTCCCTCATCTCCCTCCTCCCCGCCCCTCCAAGTCCACCAACAGGGGAGGACCTCCTCCCCTTCCATCCAACCCCAGCTCATCCTGTCTCCTCAGGGCTGGCTGCAATGTCCTCCCCTGGGATCTAGCCAGTCTGTCACTCCCCAGCTTGTATGGGGAGGGACAAAGAGTCAGTCATCAAGTTCATGACTGAAACAGTCCCTGTTTCCCTCACTAGGGTCTTCAGTCCGACAACAAGCATTCATGGGCCCCATCTGAGCAGGGGTTCCAGGCCACATCCACACATGGTCCTTGATTGTAGAAACTGTCTCATACAAGACCCCTATGCCCTGCTCAGTTTGGTCTTAGCTCTTGTTCTCCCCAAGTCTCACCAACCTCCCCCAGATCTATCATTACTTCTCGCCCTCTGTCAGAGGCTTGATCTTGAGTCTTAATATCTGCTCTGATACATCGCTACATTGACGCCCCCAGAGGTCCTCCTTGGCATGCTCCTGTCC